>CATIWO010771743.1:0-14026 GCA_949673435.1 Macaranga tanarius | reverse complement strand
TCTCAACCTTTTCATCATCATGCTCCTTCTCTCCCTCCTTCCTCTCTTCTTCATACTCCATTGTTGCTTTAGGGGTATGGATTTCTGTACCACTTCTCAAGGTGATAGCCTTCACTTGCTCCTTTGGATTCTTTTCTATATTGCTCGGTAATGCACCTTGATTCCTCATCGACAGAGAATTTACTAGCTGCCCCATTTGCACTTCTAGATTGTGAATAGAAGATGAGTGATTTCGGATCATTTGCTCCATCCTCTTTTAAGCTTCATCTTGTTGACTCATTTTTGCTGACATCATATCCATGAACTTCTCCATTGATGATGCTCCTTTTTCTTGTTGAAATTGAGGGTGAGATTGTTGTGCATTTTGGCCTCCAAATCCTGGTGGTACTTGCGGTTTCCATTGATTATTTTCCTTGATTGCTCCAGGAAAAATTTGGATGATTCCTCCAACTCGGATTGTAAGTATTACCATAAGCTTGGTTTTGAGGTCCCTTGAAGTTGCTTATATAGTTGACAGCTTCCGTGGACATTCCTTGCATCATTTGACATTCTATGGTAGGATGACCTCCTTGACATAGTTCACAAGAGGAAGACAATGTTGATATTGCGTTTACATTCACCTTGTCCATCCTTTTTGTTAGTGCATCAAGCTTTGCATTCAGCATGGTAAAGTTATCTATATTAATTGCTCCGGCTTTCTTTGTGATGGTCCTCTCATTAGACCATAAACTTTGTGTATTGGCCATGTCTTCAAAGAGATTCATAGCATCTTCTGGTGTCTTAGACATGATAGAACCTCCAGCTGCTGCATCGATGTTGACTCTAACTGCATGGTTGACTCCTTTGTAGAATGATTGTACCAAATCCCATGTAGGAATCAATTGAGGTGGGCATTGCTTTTGAAGGTCATTGAATCTTTCCCAGCATTCGTAGAATGTTTCATCATCTCTTTGAAAGAATGAGTTGATATCATTTCTGATTCTCAATACTTTTACAGGTGGCAAGTATTTGTTGAAAAAGGTTATGTAGAGCTCTTACCAAGTGTTGATGGAATTAGGTGGTAAGCTTGTAAACCATCTCTTTGCTCTATCCATAAGAGAAAATGGAAAGAGAAGCAACCGGATTACATCAGATTGTACTCCATTCATTTTGAAAGTTGAACAATACTCCAAAAATTGTGACATATGACCAAATGGATCCTTATGTGGTAACCCATTGAATGGTGAGTTTTGAATCATCTGGATCATTGTCGGCTTTATTTCAAAGTTGTTTGCTGCTACCGCCGGCCTTACAATTGGTGTTTGATCACCTTGCACATTCGGACTTACAAAATCTCGCATAGTTCTCTGGCCATTCTGAGGATTCTGAATATCTTGCCTCGGTGGGTCATTCCTTGCATCATCTCCCAAGTCCATTTTGCTTGGTGATTGTCGAGATATAATTGTCTGTTTCTTTTTCTCATGAACTGTCTTCTCTAACTCTAAATCAAGTGGTATTAACTCAAGTCCTTGTTTGCTTGCACTGCGTGTGTGCATCAAACAACATAAATTCCTGCAATACCACAATCAAAAACAAAAATTAAAAATAACGTCTAAATTAAGCAACATAATTTTCTTACAATATCAATTCCTTTGCCAATCCCCGGCAAAAACTTGATGTGTACTAATCCGCAAGCATACAGAATCATATCAAGTAGTAAATAAAGATATCGTCCCACAAAGATTGGTGATTGAATAATGCAATACTAACTATGTTCATTTGTTTAGACACCGAAATCAAGTTTATATTCTTTAACAGCTAAAACAAAAACAACCAAAGGAAAAATCAAATTCAAACAAATATTAAAAGTTAGGGTTCTTATTCTCAAATTGGACCATTTCAAATAACTAATTTACTAACTAGGTCTATACTAGTTTTAATTCATTTTGAAGGGATCTTAAGAACTATAGATTTTCCTCTCAGATAAACCTATAATTAATTGGGGATTAATCAACACTAAGTTTACCGGCTCCCACCAACCTAATGTCTTTTAAATCCAATTTTACACACATCCTTTAATCAATATTAATCCATTTAAGTGTCTCTCGACTAAATGAGCAATTAATAGGTCATTGTTATTTCCTACAAATCCTATCTCTCGATTAAGTCTATAGTGTCCATTCAATCTTAAGGTGATCAGTCCTAAAATGACATTAAGTACAACAACAATCAATGAATTAAATCTAGCATCCTAATACAAATCACAATGAGCACATATGGTCCAAATGAAATATGAACCCTAAATAGGTTTCTAGCTACTCATGTTAAAAAGAAAAGAAAAAGAAAATGAAATGAAAATAATTCGAAACATGATTAATAAATAAAAGAGTTGATACAAGAAAAACCTCCCTTCCAAATGTTGTAGGAAAGCCTTGCTATTCTAACTTCAAGTCAAGTATCACCTCTACTAAGAAAAATATAATGAAAATGTATTCTGGAGAAAAATAGGAGAGCAGAGAACTAAAACTAAACTAAAAACTAGCACTCCTTAATTGAGAACAAATAGTTATATATATATATATATATATATATAACCTAGTTTCCTAATATAAAAGATCAGTTAAACTCTCCCAAACTCTATCTAAACATAAGGATAAAAGATGAGCTTCTATCTATCCAAATTCTAGCTTAAAATCCACTTTTTGTTGGCTGCCACATCATCATGCACGTGTATGCATCAATTGGACATTCCCATGCATTAAAATAACTTTGAAATCTTAGAATCTGGCATGGGCAAGCGCTTGGGCATGTGACTGGCGCATGGGTGTGTGCTCTGATGACTGTGTCTTCCTCCATTCAGGCATGGGCAAGCGCATGGCCATGCCACTGGCACATGGGCAAGCACATGGCCATGTGCCCTAGTGCGAGAATGACTTCCAACTTTAAGCTTCAATCTTATCCTTATCTTCAAGCCTTATCTCCATCTCTTCTCAAATGCATCCTATAACCACAAACTAAACAAAAATTACTTATTTAACATAAAATTATTTAAACTAAAATAAAATAACAAAACTAATTAAATTAACTAAAAACTAACTAAACAATGCAATTTTAAACTAAATATGCAATAAAATAAAGTGCTAAACACATGCATATTTCACACTCATCACCCTCCGTCTGCTTTGCTCCATCTAAGGCTAGGGCTAGGCACTTAATCTCCTAAACAGCCTTTTCTTCTTCATGTGCACATTTGAAAACAACCTATTGGCTTCAGAGTTTTCCTTCCTAGCTGCCCAGATCTGATGCACATTAAAAAGAAGCCCTTTATACGCAAAAAAGCTCTTCGGATTCACTTGCTATTGGCTGGGCTACACTTTCCTTAGGTCAATCAGGTCCTTCCCTTCCCTTACTAATGCTAATACGGGATCAGTTACTTCCGAACAGTCTATTGACTCCCGAACAGCGTAATCTGTCCATGAATCCCCTTCTACTTCCCTTTGTGGCCTATCCCAGACAGCTATGGAAGCTGCTAGCTACCTTCTTACCATTCTTTAGTAGCCCGAGATAAGTTTGACACCCGAAGGAGATAGAGAAAGCCCTTCCAGAGATTCGTGTGAAACTTGTTCTTGCAAACAGCCTACTCATAAAAAGAAAAAATTTCCCATCCCTTGCACGAGATGAGACAGTTGCTCTAGATATAGTAAATGCCAATCTTCCTAGCATTGCCATCTTATTATACGAAGCATTAAACCTCCTCTTGGACATTGGTGATAGCGGAGACCTCTGCTAACTCTTATTTTCCTGCCCAAGCCTTTTCGAGCCCTTTTGATTTGAGTCAGATAATGCCCTAGGCCTTCAATGAACCTTCCCTATAGTTTAAAGAGCTTGCCCTAGCACCTTTTCCTTTTTGGCCTAATGAGGGCTTTTCTTCCTCCACATTTTTAGGATGATATAGATTTTTGATTTGACAATGACACGTGTATAAATATAAGCGGTCAAACCATCTCCCCATCTCAAGGACGGCCTACACTTCCTCTGATGTCTCGTCGACCTTTCCCTTCGATGATTCGTTCAAATAAAATGTCATGCTTCGCACCCCTCACATTTTCAGTGGATTCTTCCTAACTTCGAGAGTGAGATTGATTAGACTAACCAAGCAACGGTTAGTTGTGCGGTAGCGTAAAGGGTGTGATAGTAATAGAAAAAATACTAATAAAAGTATTTCCGGGTTATGCCATAAAGACGCATTAAGCTGCTCCTCGATCACTTAGAGCCCCTCGATACACTACCTTAGCCTACTAGTAAAGCCGATGGCGTACTAAAGGTGCTCTCTACAAATCAGGATGCAGCCATGTAACTGATTGTAACCACCAGCCTGTGTCCAATCCGAGTTTGCCAGCCTCAAACTAACCTTGTCTGGATGTTAATCCTTGTTCCCACATTTTAGACTGCTTGGCCAAATGCCAAAACAAATAGGAAAGGAAGCAAAAAATGACAGCATTAGTCCGCAACGGGCGTGTGCTATAAAATAAATAGGATGGGAAAAAGCATACATAAAATATGAATGTCCACAAATAAGTGAACATAATGGACATTGTGCAAATAGGCAGTGTGTCGGAAGGCATACTGAACGACAATTAAATAGGTAAACAAAATTCATCGTGTGTCATGAAAATGTGCTATGTCATTCATGCGAAGAACAACATGTTAAGAGCATAAAAGGTTATTTAGAAAGTTGTATTATACGGTGCTTTAACAGATGTAAACAACATAATGTCAAAGTCTTGCAAGTGTGTTGGGAACATCAAGACATAGCATGAGGTGAAAATATAAGTAAACACTGTGATGAATTTGATGATATTGCTAATTCTATTTTTTTCCTGCAAAGTAGTAATTATGGTTTCCAGAAATGGTATGATCTGCTAGCAAACAGAAGGTATAAAAAATTCATAGCTTATTTACGTGAGGAAAACAGTTGTCTAAAGGCGGAGTTGGAGCATGAGAGGTTAAGGCGAAGAATGATAGCAATATGAGTAAATGAAGCAGCAGAGAAAGAGATTGACGCATGCGTGTTCCGGACAAGATCACACCAGATAATGCAAAAGTTGATGCAGGCATCAATAATTATCAGGGATGAGAACAGGAAAATGGAGGTTGAATTACAGAAAACACGTGTTGCATTGATGACTCTGTTAATGCTAATGGCTGCAATCGCTTTTGGGGTATGTGTAGTGCTATTTCACAAACGTAAAAAACAACGTTGGCACGACCATTGTGTGTATTTAATTTTTTGTAGGTAGGTCCAAAGTTGAGAGTTTTCTAATTCGCATGGCCAAGAGCAAGAGATTAAGATACCCGAGGATCCTGGGGGGTGTATGTGGTGAAGTAGGTAAACGGATAGGGTTGGGGTACAACGTGGTGTGCGGCGTACATGCGCATAGCAAAGAGAGGGGGGTGCAGATGCATATTACGTGTCATCCTAAATTTGGTTTGCGTGCATTGTGTGCATAGCCGTTATTAAAAGGGGCATGTATTTTGTTGTAACAATGCAGAGGGTGGTGGCCGAGGATAAATATAGTATTGAGGAAATAAAAGGAGAATAAATGGTTAGTTTTAAAATATAGAAAGGAGTATGAATGCGGAAAAGCATATGAAATGTAACCAGAACGTTTGCATGTATCATGTATATGCAATGTTTGAATTTAATGTTGTGTGGGAAATTAAGCATCGGAAATGTTCTTTTTAAAAGATTTGTATGCATTGGATGCCGGTGAATGTAAATGTTTGGCTGTTGGATGATGACAGGGCGGCATGAGATTGAATGGGCGTAGGGTAAAAAGTTTATAAATAAACTACGACCAACTAAAACAGAGGCATATACAAACGACAACAGATGAAAAGGGGTTTAGTGAAATGTGCTTCAACAATATGTTATTATACAATAATCACTTGAAAGTATACATTGTAATCAAATTTAGTTGTTTTTTTGGAATTTAGAATTCGAAAATGAAAATAAAAGATATAAAAAACAATATAATGTAAACAAATTTTCCCAGTGCCATTATGAAACGGCAGAATTTAAATAGATTTATTTATTTAGCAATTTATATAATGTTTATATGGTATTGTTTTTCATATTTTTCGTAGTACATATATTAAAATATATGATAATGTGGAACGTGTTTTATTTATGTAATTTATTTTAGGGAAATGCGAGATGTCTCTCTGCGAGACATCTCGCGGGGGGCAAATTACCAGTTTACCCCCTTGCTAAATGGGGAAGAGATAATTTTTGGGGGTAAAAATGTAATTTTACATGTTAAATTACTTTTTTACCCCCCAAAAATTATTGCCCCCTGTAAAATGGGGGGCAATATCATAATTTTCCCCCCCATAGATGTCTCACGGAGAGACATGTATCGCTGTCCTTTTTTTTAATGTACATTTATGTTTTTCTAGGTTATAAGTTGTAGGGGCGTGTGGAAAATACAAACAAAGTGGGTGAAAGCTCTAGGTGATGTAGTTGAAAACCTTAAAAAGTCGTGACATTAATACATGCCAGGAGCCCGAAAGGCCGGCATCAATGGGCAGGACAGAAGTATGGGGCCGGGCTATATAGACGTTGTCTAAATTGGGCCTATGACCGGGAGGAAACAAATGTAAAAGAGATTGTAAACTGTATGGTCGACCTTCAAAGGATTTGCATGGACAATATAGTAAGTAGGTTGAAACTTCATCACTTGGACTACACAATATGATGTGTTGGAATGAACGTTGCCGAGAAGAGACATCGTGTAAATGCAGCTGGTTGTGGGAAAAGAAATTTGCCCGGACGGTTACTTGGCTGAAGATGGAAAAAAATATGTAAATATATATATATATATAAAAACAAAGTCTATCCAATTTATGAGTACGTATTAGTTAAAAAGTTTGTTAATTTAATTTCAGCAATTGTAGGGATATTTTATTGTGCTACATTTGTATTAATTTAGGTTGAATTTAGGTGCGCATGAAGGTCTAAGCATCTGTTGTAACAGTTCATTGAATTGCGTTGTTTTTTATGATACATTTATTGCAGCACCGGACGAAGCTCGAGGGGTAAAGGGAGGCAAAAGAGCTTGAAGGGAAGTGTAAAATATAGGCTGCAAGCAGGAAAAGGCAAGAGCGAGGGCAATGGAGATATCCACAGAGCCCTTGATGCATCCAGTGAGTGGCCAGCGCATAGGCAACGGTGATCGTTAGTGGGTTGTTTGAGATTGAAAAGATGTGTGTGTAGATCGAGTGATGGCATTCTGAGGCCCAGTACAAAGGGAATTGGACAAGTATTTAAGGCAAATTATTACACTAACTCCATATAATGTTAGTTGTGGATATTTTAATATCAAAATGTATGAATATCCCTCCTTAATAAAATGCATATTTATGGTTTTTTATCAATGACAGATCTCCAATATAGGAATCGGTTACAGCCTTTGATGTGGTTTTATTCCATTTAATTAACTCATTGAATCTCAGAACTGGTACAGCCAAATGTATAAAGTGATCCCTAACAAGTAACAATAGCGGTTCTTCCAAATGCACTTTACTTTATTAACACATTACGTCTAGAGCAAAAGCATTTAATCCTGTAAATAGTAGAAAAAAATGCAATACATTATGAAGCTCTTCAGCTTAACCCCATTTGTAAAATATCACGTAATGCACCATCCCTTTAAAGTATCTGAGAGCCCTTTTGGTAGCATGCAAATGCATCTCTGTAGGCTTAAACATGAAATGACTAATTGAACATACCTATTTGCTTAAATAAGGTCTGATCCACTTTGAGTCCCTCTTCTGATCAATGCAACTTTGAACCTATAATATTAGGACTACAAGCAGCATTGCTATCCTCCATACCGAAACATTTCAGAACATCTAGCGCATATTTTCTTTGACAAATATATGCACCATTGGCACATAGCACTTTAGAAAAATTATGTGCCAAGAAAAAACCTCATGCCAAACGAATCAAACATCAAATTCCCTTAATATAGACTCTTTAAATTCAGTCAGCATAACTTCGTCGTCAACCCAATTGACCACACAAATGCACACTAAAATGCACTTTAACTAAAGAATGATTGAGCATAACCAAATACTGCCACACGTGAATCTTTGCTTGTCCGCAAGAAGATGTTAAGGACAATTTATAAACATCAATAATTTATAAAAATAGGCCATTTTCACTCAACCAAACAACAAACTCTCACTATAATATTAAGGTTAAACTAAAAACCAATATTAAAAATTCAAGCGTTGAGGATGTAATGGTTGCAAACTGAAGAGCTTATTTAACGAATTACAATCGTGAGCCTCTAACCAAAAGCTAAGAGAGATTTAGTAATAATGTAAAGTATATTCACGACTATTTACATACAAAAAAGAAAGAATGGAGGATAAAGGAAAAGAAATTGATAGTGGAGAAGGAAAAGAACGTGATTAGAAAGAGATGTAAAAAAGAAAAAATAAGGAAAAAAGGAAGGGAAGGAGGGTGGTGGTCGCGTTTTTAGAGGGAGAAAACTAGGGATTTAAAATGGGAAGGGGAAAGGGGGAAGAAGAAGAAGATGGGTAGTGGTATAAATTTTTTTTTTATATATGCCGCCCAGCTGGCGAGTGCCAACTGGGAATGGCAGCTGGCGATCGCCAGGCTCGCCTTGCAGCTAAGCCTAGCTGAGACACTCCTGGTACTCACTAGGAGAAGGGGGAAGATCTATAGGCACCAGTCCTGCCTCACAAGCTCGCCGGCCTGCACATACCAGACACTGGTGCACGCGAGTGCCCTGCGACAACTCCAAAATGTTTTATTTATTTTTTTAGGAATTAATGCACAAAATAAGCACCAGACTCCTAATGCAGGTAGTGACTCAGGCACTCGCCTCGATCCTGAGGCAGAACACACTGCTTCGTTGCTTCTCTTTTAACATCCCTTTGTTCCTACACCAACACAACCAATAAATAAAAATATATAATAGCTCTAAATCACCTAATTGACCATACAAATGCACACTAAAATGCACTTAAACTAAAAAATAATTGAGCATAATCAATATGCCTTTAATTCTTCAATGACACCTAACAGAACATAAGGAAGACTCTTGTTGGCCAACTTTGTCCCTTTGTCATCAGGGATATGCATATGTGAGATGCATCAAAAAACTGTGAAATGTTCCCCTGTAGGTTTAACCCCACCTCAAGCATCCTCTGCTGCGACATCTTTAATATGCTAATGTAGGGCTTCTATTCAAAACATAAATCGCCCAATAAATAGGCTCAGGACAAAAAATTTTTGCCATCTTCTTCTCGGACAGCATGCTTCTTACCAAAATTCATCACCATTCGTTATTTCCATTCTGCCACTCTATTCTGCTGAGGAGTGTATGCTACTGTCAATTGTCTCTTAATCCCATACTTCTTACAAAACTCATTGAATTCTTTAGAATTAAATTCCCTACATCTATTAGTATGCAAGCATTTAATAGGTGAACTAGCTTAATTTTCAAAAGTTTTATAAAATGTTAAAACATGTTGAATGCTTCAGACTTCTCACTCAAGAAATATATCCATGCCTTCCTATTGAAATCTTCTATGATGCATAATAAGTACCTTTTCTTACTGTTGGATGCTAGAGAGATTGGACCGTAAATGTCTGCGTGGATCAGCTACAACTATTCTATAGCTCTCTATGTCCTCTTTTTAGAAATACGATCTCTATATTGTTTTCCCACCATACACTCAATACAAGTCAGATATGATGGAGGAAGTAGTGGAAGACCATGAACCATTTTCCTAATTTATAGTGTTTTTAGGCCTTTATAGCTTAAGTGCCTATACCTGCACTGCCAAATGTGAGCTAACTCAGACGTAGTTATATGAAAGTATGTGCCCTTTTCCTTTTCGACCTCAGAGTTAGCCTTTAAAATGAACATTTCGTTGACTGTCATCTCAGTTTGAATAATAAACCCTCTATCCAGATGATATATTCTGCACTTTTCTGATTGAATTAGAATTGCAAGACCACACTCTCGAAGCTGACCAAAGCTTAAGAGATTATTCTTCAGATCTGGGACATAAAAGACATCAGTGATCATATGGATGCTGCCATTGACATTTAGTCTCACCTTTCCTTTTCCAAGTACACTCATGTTGGTGACAGTTCCAAATTTCATTTTTTCCCGAATTGTCTCATCTAGATCACAAAATGCAGTCTTATTCCCACACATATGATTTGAGCAACTGAATCAAGGGACCAAATATCTTCACATAATGCATGGTTCACCTCAGCATAGGACATCAAGAGCATCTATTCGTGATCATTAAATTCTACATTGTTGGCCTCCTTCTCCTAAGCTGGCCACTCATACTGAAAATGGCCAAGTTTATGGCACTTGTAGCATTCAATTGTAGCCTTATTGAAGGCTTGTCGGTCTCTGCCTCTGTCCCTACCTCTATATCTACCTCAACCTCAACCCCTATCTCCTTTTCTATCATCCACATTCACCTTCAAAGCCTGCTCCTTGCCATTGCTCTTCTGAAACTTTTGTTCATGTATAATGCCTAAACTTTGTAGTGTATTGATTGTGATTGCATCAATATCCTTTGATTCCTGGATTAAGATAACTACATAGTTGTATTTCTCAATTAAAGTGTGAATAATTTTTTCTACAATTGTGACATCCCTCATCTGTTGTCCATTGCTCCTCATTTTATTTGCTATACCTATAACACAAGCAAAATATTCTGTAATGGTTTCACTTATTTGCATGTCCAGAATTTCAAAATCTCTTCTCAATGCGTGAAGAGTTGAGAGTTTCACCTGAGCATTGCCCTGGAACTATATTTTCATCGAATACCATATATGCTTTGTAGTACGTTTATCCAGTATTTGCTAACGAGATTTTATGTAAATTGCTTGGAATAAATAAGTTTTGCTTTTGACATCTTTCAACATCAACTCATCTTATTCCTTTTGCTGTGCTTCAGACAATACCACACCTGCCGCTGGTTCTTTATAATTAGTTTCAATCAAACCCCTCTCCTTTTGGATCTCAAGAGATTCTCTATGAGCAAGCTCCAATGATCATAGTGTCCATCGAAACGTAGGACAGCAGATTATATGAAATTTTTATCTTCACTCGTCCTCTCATTTCTTTTTATGTTTAGAAATCACTCACAAACTGTTGTTTTTCTTTTTCTTCAGGCCCCAGTGGGGAGCTTTGATACCAAATTGTTAAGAATGGAACAAAAACTCTATAGAATCTAGATGAATTACTTATTTTCTTCAATGACAGAACTTGCCTTAAATAGCCATTACAAAACAGAAAAGAGAAATAGCAGCCCATTAATCTCCTGGTATAGGTAGATAAGAATATTTCAAAATTTATGCAACTAACACCCTCATAAATAGGGATTTTATTCTAATAGAGAAATCCTATTACAACTGAATAAATTAATAATTATGTCAATAAACCCACTTACCAGAATTGACTTTCATCATTCTGTAATTTGAACACTGCTGAATATTGGATATTTGATTGACATCTTCATTCAAGGACTCTTAGCAGAATGCAACCCATGCCGGAGATGTAAGATACATCACTGGTAAATTGCAAAATTTGAGGAAATTCGGCATGCCTGAGATCTAACATACATCACTGGTACATTGTAGAATTTTAGGATATTCGGCATTTACCGCCTATACAACTGCCATCAGCCACCGCCCTCATCGGAACCTACTTTTAATCTTCCCTTTACTGCGCCAAGCATGTAGACATTCTAATTGTCATATTCAATCAACTAAGCCTTTGATGGAAGCAAGTCCTTACACCACTTATCCTCCTCTGCTTTAATTGACAAAAATAAACATTCAAACCAAGCATCTTCATTGTTCCTATTTCTGTAAGGACCTTTTTACCCACTCTAATACACACGGCTCAGATACATATACGGAGATGCTACTGCTAAAGTCATTTAGTCCCACATACGTGAATTAAGTTTTTTTTATTTAAGCGCGATAAACTGTAGATGTCGCTGTAAGTGACATCTACCTTTTTCCTAAATATAAAATGATCTTGCCATGTGTACATTGCATAGAAACTAAATGAGTTCTTGGTTTGATATTTGTGATAGTTTCTTAATTGCAAGATTTGATTTGTTGAAAATAGTTCACAATTTTGAGGTGGCAGTGGCATCTTCTTTGAGACCAATAAATTGCAACTTGTGTATCTATGTTCTATCATTTTCAATCAAATGTCCTGTGTATTTCACATGCATTATAAATGAAATTAAAAAAATATATATAAAAAGTTTAATTTTTATTGAATATTTCTATACAAATGTCAAAATTTGAGTAATTAAGAATAATTTTTCATATTAAAAAATATAAATTTAATTTTTTTACCACTGTAAAAGTAAAATGTTCCTCCTAAGTTAAAAAAAAAATTATACAAATTATGGGTAATCACTTTCAATTTCATTTTTTTTCCTCAATTAAGTTAATTTTTTAACGTTTACATATTTTTCTTTATTATTTTCTAATATCATGAATCTCAAGTAAATAAGAGGATGCAAACTTTATGGCTTAAAAATATGCTTAATGTGTTTAATATAATGCAATTTTATTTATTTCTTAATTTTTTCATAAGTAAAAACAATTATAGAAAATATAAAGGATAAAAACTTACAGAAAAAAATAGACAATGACGACAATAATTTAAAAGCATATCAGAAACTAAAAATTAACCAAAAAGCAACCAAAATGAAACCATTAAACTAAATTAATACAAATCAAAAATAAAAATAATCATACAAAAGAATATCAGAAACCAAACAGCAACCAAAATGAATAATATTAATCAACTACTTTACCTTCTATATTTTCAAATTTTTAAAAATCCAATTACAAATCATTAGTGAAAAATTAATACATTCATAACAAATATAAATAAAGCAACAATACATATATTACAATATATAATTGGTATATTTTTAGAAACTAATCAATAAATCTAATATAACTGTACTCAAAATCAAAGAACAACTTCAAATTTGCCTTTGTTATTCGGCTTAAGTCTTGCACAACACTCAAAATCACCTTTATCATTAAACAAAATATTCTCACCCTAAAAAATATAATCATAAAAAATAATATCATAAACCAAAAATCAACCAAAATGAAGCTAATAAACTCAACTAATACAAATCAAAAATAAAAATAATCATATAAAAGAATATCAGAAACCAAAAAGCAACCAAAATGAAACTAATAAACTCAATTAATACAAATCAAAAATAAAAAAAATAAAAGAGCAAAAAAATATATAAATTCACCACTCATAGCTCCAACAGCTCTAACTACATTACTGATAATATTAGAAACATCAACTGAATCGTCTTCCATATTCTTTTTATCCTAACTTAAAAATAACAAATCGCAAATAAAATCAGAAACCAAAAATAAACCATAAAGATACAAAAATAAATTCATAGTATAAATAATATCTAATATACAAGAATCACTTCTTATCCTAACAATAACGCCAACAGACTTTCAATTAGTTTGTATTTGTCGTTCAATTTAAGTCTTTCACAACACTTAAAATCACCCTTATCATTAACATAATATTATCACCCTAAAAAATACAGTCATAAAAAATAATATCAGAAACTAAAAATTAACCAAAAAGCAACTAAAATGAAACTAATAAACTAAACTAATACAAATCAAAAATAAAAACAATCATACAAAGAATATCAGAAACCAAACAGCAACCAAAAATAAAACTAATAAACTAAACTAATACAAATCAAAAACAAAAACAATCATACAAAAGTATATCAAGAAAATAAAAAGTAACTAAAATGAAACTAATAAATAAGAATTCAAATTTGGCTTTGTCCTTCGGCTTAAGTCTTCCATAATACTCAAAATCACCCTTATCATTAAACAGAATATTATCACACTAAAAAATACAGTCATAAAAAATAATATTAGAAACCAAAAAGCAACCAA
>CATIWO010771711.1:0-16633 GCA_949673435.1 Macaranga tanarius | reverse complement strand
CAAGCTCTAATTCATTTCTATTGATTTAATTTAAGTTAATTGTTTAGATGGTTTTAATTTTAATTTGTTTGATTTGATTATTGAATTTTAATTTAATTTTGTTAGCTAAAGAAGTTGAATTAATAGCTAGTACTTAAGACCCTTTCCTCGTGGGAACGATACTCACTCATCACTGTATTACTTGTCACGATCCGTACACTTGCGGAGTTGTGCTAACAATAGGCTGTTGATACCCTACCATTGGATAATTTTTAATCATGTGTCCAAACTATCCACAGCAGAAATAAGCTCCTGGAGGAATGTAACAAAAACCATGATGCACTCTACCACACTGCTGACATGCAGAAGGAGCTGAACCTGAGCTCTGGCCACTACCACTATTAGCTCTAGACTCATAAGTAGCACTTCATTTGTTGCATCATTAATATAGAATATCTAATGGCTGCACTATTGTCTTGCTTACATCTCATGAAAGCTTGCATATCAATATCAGCATGTGGCATCTTTGGCTCAACCTCTGCTGCCTGTCTAGCCCTTCGGGCTCTACGCCTACCACGCCTCCCTATGGTAGCATCAGGGGCAGGTGCCTCATCAGATATTGAGGCCTCATCATGTGCCTCCTGCACAATCCTAGCAAGGAATTAAGCTCTCCTATTCATTCTGATAACAGACATATAGACATCTAAGCACAATCTAAAAGAACACGCAGAACTATAAGCAAGGATGATATACAATGACGAAAAAGAATCCTAATTTTTCTGCAGTAACCACTAGAACAACACTTTAGGTCCTAAGACACGAACCATTGCTCTGATACTACTTTTGTCAGTTATAGCTACTCATTCAGTGGCTAAATTATACATCAAGCATATTGTGTGTCTTCATGGGGTTCCTGTTTCTATTGTTTCTGATAGAGGTTCAGAGTTATCTTGCGGTTTTGGTAGAAATTGCAAGAAGCATTGGGGACCAAACTTGATTTTAGTACTGATTTCCATCCTCAGACAGATTGTCAGTCAAAGAGAACGATCCAGACACTTGAGGATATATTGAGAATGTATGTAATGGATCTTGAAGGCAGTTGGGATGATCATTTACCATTGGTAGAATTTACTTATAACAACAATTATCACAGTATCATCGAGATGGCACCATATGAAGCTTTGTGTGGAATGAAGTGTAGGTCCCCTCTGTGTTAGAATGAAGTTGGAGAAACAGAGCTAACTGGACCAGAAAATATTAAGGATACGTCTGAGAAGATTGCTTTGATCAGAAGAAGGTTGGAAACAACAGCTAGTAGGCAGAAAAGCTATACAGAACTAAAGCGAAAGGATGTGAAATTCCAAGTTAGGGACTATGTGTTCTTGAAGGTATCATCAATGAAGGGTGTTATGAGATTTGGCAAAAAAGGGAAGTTGGCATCGAGGTATATAGGGCATTTCGAGATTGTAGAAAGAGTTGGTGTGGTTGCTTATCGATTGGCTTTACCTCCAAATTTGTCTCAAGTGCATTTAGTGTTTCATGTTTCAATGCTCAGAAAATATATTTCAGATCCTTCGCATATTTTGCAGTCCCAGAGTGTAGAAGTGAATGAAGATTTGACGTATGAGAAGGACCAGTTGCAATTGTTAACTATCAAGTTCGTCAGTTGCATTCTAAACAGATTTCCATAGTCAAAGTCTTATGGAGAAGCAACAATGTTGAAGAACATACGTGGAAAACTGAAGCAGCGATGCAAGTGGCATATCCTTATCTTTTTTTTTCAGTGAAACCTTGTACTCTATTCTATTTGTTAAAATTCGAGGACGAATTCTGCTTACTTATCTTTACTTTTTCTTATTTTATTTTGCATTTACAGTACGTCATATATTTATACGATTGATATGTATATATATTTAACAATTTAATTTCATTTATCTTCCTTTTATAATTTCTATTTTTCAATGCAATAATTTATAATATAAAATTAATATAATATAATTTGCATGTTTTAGTTCAATCATTGTACAATATAAAATTTATATAACAAAAGAATAATGTTTTTTAATTAGAAATAGATTTAGCAACTGCTAAAATCATTGCAAAATAAAATTTATTTTTTCAAAATAAATTAGCGACTGAATATCATCACAATTCCATCACTAATTAGAGATAGAAAGACACTAAATGTGGATGCAAAATTTAGCTATAATAGCTAAACCATAGCTAAATATTTTAGCGACAGATTTTTTAAACCACATTTTTTTCATGGATCATTTATGTCACTAATCCACTGCTAAAACTAACTAGTAATGGATTAGCAATGAAAAAGACTATCACTAATCCCCCAGATTTTTGAAGTGACAAGATGCCTACTTGTCACAAAATAAATCTATATTAGACATCATAATTTTTTTATTTTTAATTAATTAAGATATCTAAATTGCTAAGACAAACTCTTAAAACTGTTGAAGAAAGAGACCATGCCTATAGTTAGTGTTAAAAGAAAATAGGTTGTAAATTATGATGTGTGAAGTAAGATCTTCTATTATGTTTTAACTAGCATGCTTTAATTTAGCTCTCAATGAGGACAAGCCTTTATATGGGGTAGATTTGTAGGCCTCTACTATTGATAAATCAATCCTTACGTATGTTCTTAAGCCTGAGTGCTTCTTTGAAGTATGAAGAGCATCAAGATAACTTGAAGAAGGGCTAGCTCAATCGTTGGAAGAGGGAGTCGAAGATGGATGGCATATATGAGAGTTGAAGAATCGGTCGTGGCTTATAGATCAATCCTAAAATCTATGGCAATAGCTTTATCAGCCCTGTAATCCTAAGATCCAATAGTGAAGAAGAGAATTGATGATGTGATGGCTCTTTTTTTCTTATATGTAGAATGTTTTATTAAAGGGTTGAATTCATAGTTTTATACCTGAACTTTATAAGATTAACTTATGATATCCTTTAATTTTTATTATTTTCTATTCAAGTTTTAAACTTTTATTTTTAACCCTTTTCACTTTTAAAGTTGTACTTTTCAATTATATTTAACTCATAAGATATTAAAATAGACAAATATTTGATTTTAAATGATTTAAAACATATAAAATGCTAAAAATTATGCAGGGGTAAGATTCAAAGCAATCAAAATCAAGCGAAATTTTAAAATTTTGATTACATGCAACTTTTGTATCAACACTAAAGTCTTACCTAGCCCAAGATCATATCACAAACAAACATACATAGCCAAAACTTATATGATGGACAATATTTCAAATCAACAACCAAGTTATATCATCAATTCACAAAGCCTACCTACTAAGAGTTTAGTAACGCTTAAAACTTCTAAGTGTGTAGCACGCTCGACAAGCTTTCGTTATTGTGATCCATAATCTTTAAGCTCCCCAAATGTGAAGCTTTTAGCTTGAAACACATAAGTTGCACAAGAAAGATCTTCAAGGGTGATGGAGTACTACCCATAAGCGTCTCTTCTTTGACCCAAGATGTTTATTAGAACTCTTCAAAGCTTGAATGTGTGTGGGACTAGGTGACAAGCTCCAATGAATATCAATAGTGGATGTGGACTTGTACAACTCTTGTATAACAATGGCCTTTGTCTTGAAAGTTCACAACACTTCTGAAAATTTCTATTCTTTATACTAAAAAGAATAAGGAAGAAGGTGATATCAACTATTTTTTCTTTTTTGTAAGAATATTAAAAATATCTCTCAAATGTGCATTATTGTATATTCTCTATACAACCCACTAACTTAAACATATCCATTTTGATAATAGATTGAGTGTCTCACACTCAAGCTATATGCATATGATAGTTTGAGTATCTCACACTCTAACTATATACATGGATAGTTTTATGCCATAAGTGGGATTAGTTTGGTTACAAGGATAACCTTAGCCTTTGACTTCATTAACCCTTAATGAGTTGGGCTAAGGTTATAAGCTTGTTTAGCACTTAAACAAGGCCCACACCAAACTAAATAAGACAACTCATGGGCCCTTTTAAACTCTTTAAATAAAGCCCAACTTTAATCCACTATTAATAATACATATAGTTCATCTCATGGCCCATATCCATACTACTATTTGGAGGCAAATATTAATTTAGTCCTTGAATTTAACATCACATATTAAATCAAGTCCAAATTCATATTTATTTAATTATAATTAGTCTCAACCTTTGAATTTATATTTCGGGATATGTTAGATCCCTGCACATACGCAAATCCAATTCAATTAATTTAATTAATTAATTAAACTCTTTAATTAATAACTAAATTAATAATTATCTTCATCAATGCAACTCTTATGTGTGTGACTTATTAGGTTCAAGTCTAATTGGCGATGGGAAATAATATTAACACTTAATATTATGGAAACATCTTTCCATACTAAATGTGAAATTCCAATTAATCACATTTAGCTTCCATAAGTCGTGAGTGACCCTTAGCATAGATATCACGACTACCCAATTAGAAATAAATGTTATACAAAGATCCACAAGAACTATAGAACATAATTACCGTACACTAAATGTCCCTTCATTACAAGATCCCGATATTGGCTAGAGTCACGGTTTAGTCAAACTCTAATTGCTTCAATCATATGACCTCATCTTCAGTTTAATTCTTGATAAAATACGACTACCACTAGAAACTCTTTTCTAGCACCGAAACTCTTTTCGGGTAAGTCAAGTTTGACCTGGCCTGTACTTATTCATCAAGAATAACTTAGATAGCATAGGATCTTATTCCAGTTCACTCCAGGTAATGAATTTCATCTTGGCCGATCATTTATCCCTACATATAACCAACTAGAGCCACCACACACCATATACCTATACGTGGATAGCACATGTATTTAAGCGGTAACAAACTCTAACCAACCATATGTGGATGATCGTGTTACCTCAAGTTAAAGGACCATATGCACCATTATGTCCAAGATTGTGATTGTTGACAAAAGTGAATTTCTATGCAATCACAAATCTTACGCCACAGTTCAATCCACCCATCATATGAGTATCCACATATCTATTTTGATATCTCAAATCAAGTAGCATGAGACTCACTACCTCCCACTATCGATATCACAAACTGATTAAGAAAAATAGACAGAGGTGATTGTCTAAGGATTAATACTACTTTTATATCAATCCAACGACTATAAACATTTATAGTATATGTACTAAATAAGTTTGCTATTTATATTATTAACTCTTGGTAATAAACTCATTTAACATAATACTAAAGGGTAAATATTCAAATAAACTTAATACTTAATTAAATGAATATCATTTTATTGTCATAGGGATAAAAGGTATAATATCTACATACAAGAACAGCCCTAGGGCACAGCTACACTAATAATCTCTCACTTGTACTAGCACTATTTACTACAATATCTAAGACTCGTCTTCTTAAGATGATGGTCTAAGTGCAGCTTAGTGAGTGCTTTAGTCAGTGGATTAACCATATTATCGGCTGAAGCTACCTTCGACATGACCATATCACCCTTTCCAACAAGCTCTCTAATAATATGATGACGCCTTTCTATATATTTAGATTTCTGGTGAGACCTCAGTTCCTTTGCTAAAGTGATGGCTCCATTGTTGTCGCAAAAGAGAGGGACTACCGACTCAATGGAAGGAACAACTCCTAGTTTAGAGATGAACTTTTAAATCCAAACAGCTTCTTTAGCAGCATCAATGAGGCTATATACTCAGCTTCTGTAGTGGAATCAACAGTGATACTTTGTTTGAAACTCTTCCAGCTCACTATACCTCAATTATAGGTGAAGATAAACCCAAAGATAGACTTTATATCATCTACATCTGACTTAAAAGTCAGAATCTATGAAACTTATAAGCTGTAAGTCACCTCCTCTATAAATCAAGACTAAATTTTTAGTCCTTCTCAAGTACTTAAGAATAGCCTTAACTACCACTCAATGCTCCAAGCCTGGGTTGGACTGAAACCTGCTAGTCACACTAACAGCATAAGCAATGTACGGCCTAGTACATAACATAGCATACATTAGGCTTTCTATAGCCGAAGCATAAGAAACCTTGGCCATCTTCGCCATGCCCTCGGGTGTTTTGGGTGACATCTCCTTGGATAGGTGGATATCGTGGCTAAATGGTAACAATTCCCTCTTGGAATTAAGCATGTTGAACCTCTTCAACATCTTTTTTAATTAAAGACTTTGAGATAAACTTATTATTTTCTTCGATCTATCTCTATAGACTCAAATCCTGAGAGTATAGGTAGCCTCTCCTAAGTCTTTCATCGAGAAGGTCTTAGACAACAATACTTTCATAGAGGTTGTCATACTAACATCATTACCAATGAGAAGAATATCATCGATATACAAGACTAGAAAAGTGAGTTGGCTCCCACTAACCTTCTTTTAAACACATGGCTCATCATTGTTCTTAATAAAACCATAAGAATATATAGCCTCATTAAAACGATGATTCCAACTCCTTGAAGATTGCTTTAGACCATAAATCGATCTATTAAGCTTGCACACTTTTAAGGTTTCCTCAAATTCGAAACCCTTTAGTTGCTCCATAAAAATGTCTTCCTCAACATAACCGTTAAGGAAGGCGGTCTTGACATCCATTTTCCAAACCTTATAATCATAGTGTACGTTTATAGCAAGAAGGATCCGAATGGATTTAAGCATGGCTATTAGCGAGAAGGTCTCTTCATAGTCAACCCCTTACCTTTGGTGAAACTTTTTTACTACAAGCCTAGCTTTATAGGTCTCTACCTTCCCGTCTACACCAATCTTTCTCTTGAAGATCCATTTACACCCAATAGGTATAATACCCTCAGGAGGATCAACAAGTATCCATACTTGGTTTATATATATGGAATCCATTTCAGTTCTCATTGCCTCAAGCCATCTTGAAGAATCTTTGTTATATAAAGCTTCTTCATATGTAGTAGGATCATCAACATGAAAGCTTTCTTCATGAACATGCAACTCTTACATATCATGGAGAAAGCCGTATCTCTCTAGAGGATGAGATACCCTACTAGACCTTCTAATAGTCGATGTGATGACATTCTATATTGGAATAGGCTCTTCGGGTTTATCAATATCCATTTGTCTAATTTGTTGGGCTTCCTTAAATGACTCCTCATCTAATATTATCTTTCTTCCTTTGCCACCTTCCTTAAGAAACTCTTTCTTAAGAAATATGGCATTTCTACTTACAATAACTACTTGTTCAGCAGAAAGATAAAAGTAATATCCTAAACTGTCTTTAGGATATCCAACAAACCTTCCTTTGATTGACTTCGCATCTAACTTGTCCGATTTTAACTTTTTGATAAAAGTCGGACACCCTCAAATCTTAACATGTTTAAGACTTGGTGCCTTACCATGCCATATCTCATATAGTGTGGTAGAAACGGACTTGGATGGAATATGATTAAGAATATAGGAGGCTGTTTAGAGTGCAAAACCCCAAAGTGATATGGGAAGATCGGTGTAGCTCATCATGGAATGTACTATATCTAGTAAAGTATAATTTTGCCTCTCGAATATACTATTTAGTTGTGTTGTTCCAAGCAGTGTGAATTATGATACAATGCCATATTCCTTGAGAAACTCAATGAACTCGGTACTCAAGTACTCACCTCCTCGATCCGATCTTAGAGTTTTAATACTTTTCCTGGTTTTGTTCTCTACTTGGGTCTTGAACTCTTTAAACTTCTCAAAGGATTTACTTTTGCTCTTCATAAGAAACAAATGCCCATACTTTGATAGATCATCTATAAAGGTAATAAAGTAGTAGAAACCAACTCTAGCCATTTCACTAAATGGTCCACATACATCACTATGTATAATCTCTAAATATTATTGGCTCTTGCCATTTGTCCAACAAAAGGTGATCTAGTCATTTTGCCTTAAAGACAAGCCTAACAAGTCGGATCGGATGCAGATTCAAGATTGCTCAAGATTCCCATCCTTTCTAACTTTATGATCTTATCTTATGCAATATGATATAATCTCAAATGCCATAGATATTTAGAGTTAGAGGCATTCTCAATTAGCATTGCATTCACATCATTCATATTAGTTTGAGGCATATTATTATTGGATACATTATTAATATAATATAAACCATATATTAAATAACCCATGCCAATCTATTCATTTCCAAAATGAATCTTACATACATCTCTACCAAAATGGAATTCATAACACCTACTAGTCAAACTAGAGATAGAGATAATATTCTTATAGGTATTAGGTATATATAATACATCTTCCAATAATAAAATATGTTTATATAAATCAATCGAAGTGGATCCTATAGCATTGGCCGCAACACTTGCTCCATTCCCAAGTCTTAAGGTCACTTCATTGGGCCTCAACCTTCTCTTATTTATTAAATCCTGCAAGGATGAACAAATATAAGAACTTGCACCGGTATCCAATACTCATGCATTAGATGAGCTCTTAGAATATTTAGAAGTAAATAAATTAGAGAAAGTCTCACCTTCTCCTTGCTTGCCCTTTCCATTTGTCTTGAGAGACTCAAGGTATTTAGGACAATTCCTCTTCCAATGTCCTTCACCTTAGTAGTGGAAATACTTTCTTTTGCCTTTCTCTTCCCTCATAATGGCCTTACCCCTATTCTTGGTTATTCCTCCCATGGGCTTGACAACATTTATCTTGCTTTTCTTTTTCTTATTGCCTTTCTTCTTAGTCCCACTAGAAGTGGCAATAAGTGCAACCTCCTTCCCTTTGCTCCCTTGAATGGCCTTTTGGGTCGTCACAAGCATGTTCATTAGCTCTGTAAGAGTGCACTCAATCTTGTTCATATAAAAGTTGGTGATGAATTACCTGAAAGATTCAAGAAGGGATTGAAGGATCAAAGAGGTGGAAGTCCATTGTAAAATATAGACTCTCTAGCTCCTCCATTAATCTTTTCATGGAGTTCACATGGGCTCCCACTTCCTCTCTTTCTTTATCTTTACACGAAACAACTACTTTAATATCTCATATCTAGCGGTCCTACTATGCTCACCGAATAACTCTTGTAGGTGTAGTAGGATTTTCCTTATACTTATGTACTTTTCATGTTACCGATGGATCTTGGTGCTCATGAAAGCCCACATTATGCAACGTGCTTATATATCATCGTCCTTCCATTTTTCAAGAGTGTCATGCCCCTCTTGGGAAGCATTTTCAGGAAGGGGTCCAGGGAGGTTTTATTATAATACATATAGTATTTTTTTAGAAGCTAAAACAACTTTTAGATTCTTTAGCAAATCAATAAAATTTTAACCTATGAGCCTATTATTGTCGAGTATGATGGAAAGTGGGTTTGATGGTCTCATGTTATTAATTTCTGCAAAAGGTAACAAGATTAATTAGTTGCATGTCATTGTAACCATCATTAGATTTGGTCTTTAATCATAATGTCCTCACACTAACTTGGCGAATCCTACACTTCTAAGTAGGAAACAAAAATTCCTTATTGAATAGATTTTTAGTAGGTAATGGAGTTCTTAATGGGCCACTAATATCTCTCAGGTACATATTGCCTTTCTTGTAATAATAGTTCTCATTAAGTGGACAACTCTTGTCCATCATATCTCATGTGAGGTTACAGGCCTTAGGTATACCTAATTACCATTCTTGGCCTTTGGTATTAGTTAGGTCCATACCATTGGATCAATGAAATATATGGATTTGAACACTATAAACCTCAGGGACTCCTATTTACTATTCTTGGCCCATAGTGTATCCATACACCCACAACATTTCATGCTTAACAATAACACTACATGAATCTCTTGGGCTTTATGTACACCTCTATGTATCCATAGTTGATATACATAAGTCCAAAACCGTGCAAGTTATTGCTCCAATAGAGAGCTTAGACCTAAATAGTTCTCATTAAGTGGATAACTCTTGTCCATCACATCTCATATGAGGTTACAGGCCTCAGGTACACTTAATTGCCATTTTTGGCCTTTAGCATTAGTTAGATCCATACCATTGGATCAGTGAAATATATGGATTTGAACACTATAAACCTCACGGACTCCTATTTGCCATTCTTGGCCCATAGTGTATCCATACACCCACAACATCTCATACTTAATAATAACACTACATGAATCTCTTGGGCCTTATATACACCTTTATGTATCCATAGTCGATATACATAAGTCTAAAACCATGCAAGTCATTGCTCCAATAGAGAGCCTAAACCTAAATTTGATTGGAAGATTTTTAGGTCTTTAATTAAGGTCTCACTTTGCACATTAGCCGGTTTACAACATATATATCTCATACATGCATTGCATGCCATCCATCCATAACATACATATCTCATACATACATTGCATGGTATCCATCATCCATCTATATACATATCACATACATATATAGCATGCCACAATATACATATCACATATATACATTGCACATGCAAAATAGATGCACAAATAAGGAGTGATCGTGGGCCTTTCTTAAGCCTATTCTAACTTTTAGAATAATTACAAATGGGCCTAGTCCAAGAAAAGCTTTCATTCCATGAGCCTCCTTTGCCACCATCACCATAGGCCTTAATCCATGCCATCAAAGATTGAATGGGCCACCAAATTGAACACTTCAATCTTCAAGTCACAACTCTTGTGATTTTTACATTCAATCCTTGGCATACCAAGGTAAATAACTTTACATTGTAAAACTATATAATTAACATTTAATTACATAATAAGAATAATAAAATTAATTATTATTACAAATAATAGGATGTAAACTAAGTCCATGATCATTCCTTATATGTATGACAGGCAAATATTTAATAAAATACAACTATTACATATTATCATGTATTTGGAAAGTAAAAAAAATTAAAGTAAATAGTAATGTGAACAATAATGTGAATAGTATGCATGAACAGTACCGATGAATAGTACTATAAATAGTAAACTATGAACAGTACGTAGCATTTTTTTTAAAACAAATATCTTTATTCACAACTCTTACAACTAACAACAAGTATAATCACAGCACTTGCAATTATCATAATTTTTAGCATGTAAAACTTGTGATTTAGGCTCTGATACCACTTGTAGGAATAAGATTCAAAGCAATCAAAATCAAGCAAAATTTTAAAATTTTGATTACATGCAACTCTTGCATCAACACTAGAATCTTACCTAGCCCAAGATCACATCACAAGCAAACATACATAGCCAAAACATACATGATGGACAACATTTCAAATCAACAACCAAGTCATATCATCAATTCACAAAGCCTACCTACTAAGAGTTTAGTAATGTTTACAAAACTCTTAAGTATGTAGCACGCTCGATAAGCTTTGGTTGTTGTGATCTACAAGCTCCAAGCTCCCCAAATGTGAAGTCTCTAGCTTGAAACACAAGGAAGAACTTTAAGGGTAATAGAGTACTACCCACAAGCCTCTCTTATTTGACCCAAGATGCTTATTAGAACTCCTTCAAGCTTGAATGTGTGTGGGACTAGGTGACAAGCTCCAATGGATATTAATAGTGGATGTGGACTTGTACAACTCTTGTACAATAATGGTCTTTGTCTTGAGAGTTCATAACACTTGTGAAAATTTCTATTCTCTTCACTAAGAAGAATAAGGAAGAAGGTGATATCAACCACTTTTTCTCTTTTGTAAGAATATTAAAAATGTCTCTCAAATGTGCATTAGTGTATATTCTCTACACAACCCACTAACTTAAATATATCCATTTTGATAATAGCTTGAGTGTCTCACACTCAAGCTACATGCATATGATAGTTTGAGTGTCTCACACTCTAACTATATGCATGGATAGCTTTATGCTATAAGTGGGATTAGTTTAGTTACAAGGATAACCTTAGCCTTTGACTTCATTAACCCTTAATGAGTTGGACTAAGGTTATGAGCTTGTTTAATACTTAAACAAGGCCCATACCAAACTAAATAAAATAATTCATGGGCCCTTTTAAACTCTTTAAATAAAGCCCAACTTGAATCCACTATTAATAATACATATAGTCCATCTCATGGCCCATATCCATACTACTATTTGGAGACAAATATTAATTTAGTCCTTGAACTTAATATCACATATTAAATCAAGTCCAAATTAATATTTATTTAATTACAATTAGTCCTAACCTTTGAATTTAGATTTCAGGATATGTTAGATCCCCGTACATGTGTAAATCCAATTCAATTAAGTTAATTCATTAATTAAACTCTTTAATTAATAATTAAATTAATAATTGTCTTCATCAGTGCAGCTCTTATGTATGTGAGTTACTAGGTTCAAGTCTAATTGGCAATGAGAAATAATATTAACACTTAATATTATGGATATACCTTTCCATACTAAATGTGAAAATCCCAATTAATCACATTTAGTTCCCATAAGTCATGAGTGACCCCTAGCATAGATATTGCGACTACCCAATTAAAAATGAATGCTATATAAAGATCCACAAGAAACATAGAATATTATTATCGTGCACTAAATGTCCCTTTATTACAAGATCCCGATATCGGTTAGAGTCATGGTTTAGTCAAACTCTAATTACTTCAATCATATGACCTCATCTTCAGTTCAATTCTCGATAAAATATGACTACTACTAGAAACTCTTTTCTAGCACCGAAACTCTTTTTGGGTAAGTCAAGTTTGACCTGGCCAGGTACTTATTCATCAAGAATAACTTAGATAGTATAGGATCTTATCCCGGTTCACTCCAGGTAATGAATTCCATCTTGGTTGATCACTCATCCCTACATATAACCAACTAGAGCCACCACACGCCATATACCTATACGTGGCTAACACAGATATATAAACGGTAACAAACTCTAACCAACCATATGTGGATGACCATGTCACTTTAGATCAAAGGACCATATGCACCATTATATCCAAGATTGTGATTGTTGACAAAAGTGAATTTCTATGCAATCATAAATCTTACGTCACAGTTCGATCCACCCATTACATGAGTATCCATATGTCTATTTTGATATCTCATACCAAGTAGCATGAGACTCACTACCTCCCACTATCGATATCACATACCAATTAAGGAAAATAGATAGCGATGATTATCTAGGGATTAATACTACTCTTATATCAATCCAACGACTATAAACATTTATAGTATATGTACTAAATGAGTTTGTCACTCATATTATCAACTTTTGATAATAAACTCATTTAACATAATACTAAAGGGTAAATATTTAAATAAACTTAACACTTAATTTAAATAAATATCATTTTATTGCCATAGGGATAAAAAGTACAATGTCTACATACAAGAATGGCCCTATGACACATCTACACTAACAAATTAGTCTCAAAATAATAAAATAAAAATAAAAATTAACATAAAAAAGTTAGAAAAAAATTATTTTTAATTATATTACTTCCTTTAATTTAACATTATTTTAGCGCATACAAGTTCTTTTTGCATTCATATCAACATTTATTTTTTGAAAATGCTAATTTTATAAATATCATTTTATTACCATAGGGATAAAAGGTACAATGTCTACATACAAGAATGGCCCTATGACATATCTACACTAACAAATTAGTCTCAAAATAATAAAATTAAAATAAAAATTAACACAAAAAAGTTAGAAAAAAATTATTTTTAATTATATTACTTCCCTTAATTTAAAATTATTTTAGCGCATACAAGTTCCTTTTGCATTCATATTAACATTTATTTGTTAGAAATGTTAATTTTATGTATTGTAGGGGTTAAATAGGTTTAAAATAAAAATTTAAATATTGAATAGAGAATAATGAAAGTTGAGAAGTGTCAAAGGCTAATCACGTAAAATTCAGAGGTGAAACTATGCATTTGGCCCTTTATTAAAGTACATATATAACTAGACTAAGGGAAAGAATGAGCGAATTCTACTAAGATTGAGAAAGAGTGGATAACCCTAAAGATAGTTTAGTCTTTTCGAGGAAATTAGAACAATTAATAAAAAATAAATTAAGCATAGACCAATGTCTAAAGGAAATGGGGTGAAATCCTATATTGTATGCACCTAAGTTGTGACATCCTTCCTACTAGTACCTTCACTAGATGATCATAACTGTCAGACCACGTAACTCAAGTATCGATATGATAGAGTATTACTTCCGACTTAAATTCAAATCACATTTAATACTTTATATTCAAAGCTCTAAATAAAATTTCAAATACACTTATAAATCTTATTCAACATTTAAAATTCGTATCATTATCTATAGCTTCCTTGTTATTATTATTTTTTTTCTTACTAATTTTTTTATTAAATTTGATTTAATTAAACCTACATGTTGTTATCCTAAGCCCTTCTCTTCCTTCTCAATGCCACCGCACACCTACACTCTAGCTCTCTCTCTCTCTCTTTTTGATGTTGAAATAAATATCACAACATCATAAGGTTGATGCACATAAGTCTATTTATATATATAGCTTTCCTTTGTTTTATTTATTTTTATTATTTATTATTTTAATTAATGAAGCTTACATGTCATAAGCTTTTCCTCTACACCTTTTTTCACCGCGACCTCACCAACTTCATTTTCTTCTTATTATTTTTTTCAAATTAGTCCCTCATTCTTTGTACTCTCCATTTATAGCCTCAGCCTCACTCCTTTTGATCCTTAAGTTTTTTCTCAAGTTTACTCGAGCACCCATCATCTTTCAATTATAACAATTTAGTTCCCATTTTCCAATTCACCTCATTTCCTCTATTAAAATTCTGAAATCTTTTTTATTTTATTTTTATTACATATATTTTAAGAGCACTCAAATACCACTGACATCATGAAAGAGTACGGATGCTACATAAATGGTTAGATTGCTTTAAGATTGAGGATGGGCAGAAAGGAGTCTCTAATTATACAAGGGACAATCGATATAGCAAGGAGCATAGACTGTGGCCAAATCCCAAAGGAAGTGAACATGAATCTTCTTTAGAGAAAAGATCATAATAATTAAAAATAGATCACGTGATCGAAGAGAAATCTTAAAATCAACTTTTGCTCATAGCAAAAGAGTGGAATGAGAGGAATGTTCATTAGTTTAATGAGAGGGAAGCTCATACCAGGATCACTTTAGAGTTAGGAAGCGCATGATGTAAAGGCATGGATAAGGGCTAATGGGTTCTGCTTGTGAACTAACTTTTAACATTAATCCTTAAAAGGAGAAATGTATACAATGGCGAATCATGGATTCCATCCTAGTAGACCTTTTATGTGCAAGGTAGGGTAGTTGTATATTTTATCTCGTTGAATCACCCGAAGACTACTTCTACGACATCCTTTTATCATAGCCCAATTTTTGTATCTTTCAATATAGGAATTCTATGACTAAAATTAGGATAAATCTTACTTAAAGAATTGATCACAGTCAAGCCGAGAGTATTTACACAAAATTCTTTCTGAGTAGCTTACTTGAGCTTTTGTTCTACTAGACCCACCTTATAAGCGTTTACATCTCTCTATAGATTATTAAAGAGAGAACAATGAAGACCTTTTGTGTACTTCATTGCTTTAAAGGGTTTAATAATAAATAAAAAACAATAGGAGTAATGGCTTATTGGCATAACATACCTAATCCAATTAAAGAAAAACTCATAGATTTATAGCATTACTTGGATGTGTTGGTCAAGTCCTTATAC
Source organism: Macaranga tanarius (assembly GCA_949673435.1). Taxonomy (NCBI): domain Eukaryota; kingdom Viridiplantae; phylum Streptophyta; class Magnoliopsida; order Malpighiales; family Euphorbiaceae; genus Macaranga; species Macaranga tanarius. The sequence goes on along the minus strand of CATIWO010771711.1, from coordinate 937 downwards.
GGAATGTCACACCCACTCTGCTAGCTATTTGATAATTGTATTTATTTAGTAAAAATTAGGTTCATTTTAAGTATGATTAGTTTAGTTTTTAGTTCATTTTTAGGTAAATAATTGCTTATTTCTAATAATAATTAATAGAATTGAATATTTAGAAATATTAGGAAATATAGGTTAATTAGTTGAATAATTAGGCATAATTCATATAAATTAGGGACTTCATATTTTTTAATTAGTTTTTATTTTACTTTGTAGGTATTAGGGAAGACACGGCCATGCAGATTGCCTTGCACAGATGAGCCATAAAGGACAAAGTTAAGAGCCAAGTGCATGCCCATGCGAGTGAGGTTGCATGCTCATGAGAGTGAGGTTGCATGCCCATACGAGTGAGGTTGCATGCCCATGTCACTAGATGACAAATTAAATAGCTTGCATGCCCGTGTTGCATGGCTTACACGCCCATGTTGGAGTTGCACGGCCATGTCACTTGTTATACATGGCCGTGTCATAAGAAGGCATGCACGGCTATGTCACTTGATATGCATGGTCGTGCATATGAAGGACAAAGAAGGAAGAAAAATATAATGTGTTCAACCCTAGTACCCTGAAGATATATATATATATATATATATATTGGTCAGAAGAAAAATAAGACGGTAATTTTGGAGGAGCGGACAGAAGAAAATCAAGGATTAGGGGTTTTCATTATTTTCTAATATTTGTATCATTATTGATGATTTCTTTAGTCGTTTATTATTTTTTTATGTTTGTCATTATCATGATAGCTTAGTTTTATTTTGTGCTAGAGTTATCTTAGTAACCTATAGATGTATTGAATTTATATTTCTTTTTAATTATAATCTCAGTTCATGATTATGTTTATGGTCTTTATTCTTTTGCTCAATTATTGATTCAATTAATTAGTTAGGTATATTGAGAT
>CATIWO010771686.1:0-14110 GCA_949673435.1 Macaranga tanarius | reverse complement strand
ACATTTATTATAAATGTCGGTCAATACTAAAATATACGTCACAAAATAAAAATAAAAAAAGACATTTATAATAAATGTCACTCCCTATTAAAAGAAATGTCAAATTAAATATAATATATTATGACATTTATAAAAAATATTACTTTATTATAATTTTACTCTCTTAAGTGACAATTGTATAAAATGTCATAAAACAAACGTCACTATAGACCATTTTTCTTGTAGTGCGTCAGAGTCGGGTCTCTGCTCCACTGGCGTCGGCTTCTTCTCCATCAGCTGCTATCTCCTCTGCTCCGGTAAGCCTCCACCGGCTGTCTGTCGGATTTCTTTGAATTTTTTTTTTGTTTGAATAACATTGGATTGCATAAATTATGTTCTAATTAAATGTGTGATTATTTTTACAAAAAATAATTGGATAAATTATGTTCTAATACTAAATGCTTGAATAAATTTTTATATTTATTAAATTATTTTATAATTTCTTATGTGGTATTAAACATATATATTATACTTTAATTATAAATAAATAAATTAATATTTATTTTATTTATACCATATGATTTTATTTTAATATGTTATGTTTTGCACTACTAGAATAATAGAAAAATATTGATAAATTGGCAATTAAAATAACTAATAAATATTAAAATAATTTAAATTTTTAAGAAAATGATGGGATATATGAAAATAAAATAAAATAATTAGTTCAAATTATATTTCTATTTATATGTACAATTGAAATAAAAAATTCATATTTTATAAAATCATTTAAATTTGAAAGTTAAATAATTTATAATTAACAATTAAAATATAAACTTAAATAGTTCAAACCTGAAGTTCAAATAGTTTAATCTTGAAATAAAAAAAATAAAAATAAATTATTGATAAACTAAAGTTAATTTTTGTTGTTAAATAAAAATATGAAGTGTCAAATTTTTTCACAAGTAGAACAAGTTATTTTTTATAATTTACACAATTTCTAGAAAATAATTTTTTTTACACTAAAACATGTTATTTTTGTAAAAAATAAAACCAAATTTGTTATATATATATATATATTGTGTTTATTTATGGAGATAGAAATTTTTTTTTAGAGATAAAATGCGATGATATAAAATACATGTTATCAATTTTTTTTATGCAGTTGTGATGTTGTATAGAATTGTTGGTGTTTTATTGCAGGATTAGCCCTACTTTAGTAGGGAGATGTCTTTATTTTAAGGGAGGTTCTGCCGAATTTTTGGTAGAATCTTCGTAATTTTTTTGGTTTGTATTTATAGGTAGTATCATTTTTTTTTTTTGAAGATTGTATACCTTAGGAAATACATTCTTATTTTATTTTTTTATTCTTAATTATAGATTTTTCCGGGGGATAGCTATTGTATCGAGTTCCAGTTTGGACTGCACGTCAGTGAGGTCCAGATTATACCACAGATTTTGCGAATCAGTAAATTTAGATACTGTTTATATAACATATGTTTGAATTTGTTTATACATTGTACGTATTTTTATATAAATTAACTTTATTATCATGTTAAAGTTGTGTTGCAAATGTATTTATTTATATTTTTTTATACGAATATTTCATTTCTATTTTAATTATAATGAATGTTTATATAATTCACAATAAGTACTATCATATAAAAAAATTAAATTATTATAGATGAAAAAAAATTAGGAACTAAAAAAAATTAATTACAAATTACCGACGGATACAATTCCGTTGATAATCGCTAATTAGCGACGGAATTGTGTTCGTCGGTAATTTCAATATTACCAATGGAAATTTTTCGGCAGTAATTAAAAATGCTGTCGCTAATTTCCGACTAAAAATTCAAACGACCAGACCTTTTACCGACGTCCTATTAAAAATTTAGCGACGGAATTTCCGTTGCTAAATTATCGACGGAAATTCAAAATCCGTCGGTAATTATTACCGACGAAGTTTTTACCGACGGATTTTGTTCCTTCGATAATGGCTATTACCGACGGAAATTAACGATTTAGCGATGGATTTTTCCGCCGCTAAATCATTAATTTCTAGTAGTGTGATGTGATATAAGATCGTATATTAGTTACGACATTAAAAAAGAATTGACGGAGACTATAACTTTGGCTCCTTGTGAGTGATATGAATACGATAAGGCCTTATGTGAGATGTTATTCTTTGAAATCATGTGGGTGCAACCACTAAGGTCAAGCCAATATATTATAAATAAATAAATTATGATAACCTTCGGTATAGTGATAGTACTAGCCATACTAATATATGGTTGTGCAGATAGTGCAGTGCTCTAAAATTAAAAGAACATGTATAAATTTGGTGATGCTCAAAATGATATTACGATGCTCTCTAAAGCTTAATTAAACATTATATTAAGCATCAAAAGTATACAAGTTAAAGTGGAAGAGGTTGAGCTTGAGAGGCTAAGATCGCAAGTACGACCAAGTCGTACGAAAATTATTAAAATGTGACTGATAATGAGAACATGTTAATGAAATAAATATTTAAACCTTTGTTAAATAACATAAAGTAATGAGAATCTTGATGAGTTATTATGAGAATGTGCCCATAAGTTGTAAGCAGATTTTACTAAATTAAAAATACAAACTTACGATAAACATTAATATATATTATAAAAAAATAATGTAATCATCCATGATCTTCATTTTGAGTTGTGTTATTGTGCACTCTTCTGACGAGTTACTGCCCTTCTAGTCAATATTGAAATTTATTGAATTATCTTATTGCTTGTTACTCTGTTCACTCATTGAGTATTCTTTTAAAAATATTCACCACTCTTTTTATATTATTTTTCCAAAGTAGTTATTTGCAGCAGTTAGTTGTTTATGAGATAGCTCTTAACTTGCCACAGCTACCTGTATGACGTAAGATTCAAAAAGGTAAGGCTTAAAAGAAGAGATTTGTTTTATCAGGAAGTGAATGTTGGATTATTTTGAAGATTGATATAATTAGTGACTTAATAAGTCATAAGTAAGTTAGAATAGTATGTTAAGTTCTGATGGTTATGTAATTATGGTTGACATTAGAACTTCGAAGTATTAACTATTGAAGTATTTTGTACTTGTTATGATTAAATAGATATAAAGTTGTAAGAGTTTAATGGAAGACCAAATTCATGTGTTAAATAAGATGGTTATTAATTATACAAATATTTAACTTAATCTAGAAGTGATACCTTACTATACTAGTGTCTGAGTTATGTGTTCGAAGATTATGATCATCTAATGAAGGTATCGTTGGGGATTGGCATCATACCTTCACAAAAACCATGAAAATTTTATAAAGATGTACTAATTCATATAACCAAATACATACACACTCCACAAATAATGTGGGATCCTTAAGGACTAGTCCACTTCTCAATTCCCAAGATTGGGAGACACCATACCACACACACTACAAATACATTTTTTTAAAATTATGCAAAATACACACACACTGGATCATAGACAAGAGACACTCCTTCACAAAATCATAAAAATTTTGTAAATGTGTACTTACTTATATAACCCAAACACATACACTTCACAACCAATGAAGGATTTTTAAGGACCAATTATTTTCATTTGTTTATGTATACTAAAAATGGAAGAATTTTGAATAGCTTTACCAATAAATCACACACTAAATACTATTGATTAGTCATTCGCTTATTTATTATTTTAAAGGAAAAATATTACAAGATATTTAATTGTTGGATACATAGTTTCACTTCCTGAACTTTACACAGTTAACTTTTGTTATTTTTCAAATTTTATTATTTTGTATTTAATTTTTAAATTGCTATTGTCACATCCGCTCCTTTAGCTAAAGAGCCAGGTGCGACATGCTATGCTGAGTTGATGATAATGCTATAAACATAATATCAAACCTCAAGTATCAAGATGGACTTAAAATAAAGCTATCATTATACATACTGAGAATCTTTTACAATAATCTTAATATTATCATAATACAAGTCCATCTACTAAATAAGAGCTAAACCTGAAAAGTAATACAAAAGTCTAAAAGTTTGAGTAATTTGGCTCAACCTCTTTCTAGACACTGATGGGCACCAAGATAGATCCTAAGAGCTACTGCCGATGCTACTCTGCTGGATCTGAAAACATTTTAAAATAGGAGGGTGAGTACAAAAATACTCAGTGAGTGGACTAACTTTAAATACAATAATTGAAAGTAGGAACACTAGCTATCTGCTAAAATTAATTAAAAAGATATCCATATATTTATAAAGTTGTCTTGAAATAATGAAAAATCAATAAACTGTTGGAATAACATAAAACATAGATATAAATAATCTGAGCATAAACTAATTTGTTGTTAGCATAAATAATATAATGCTTTAGCTTATCAGCTTCCTTACAAGTTGAGTTAAGAATGAAACATTATATTTATAAAAATGCTATCCCGATACAATATAATGCTTTAGCTAATCAGCTTCCTTACAAGCTAAGTTAAGACTGAAATATTATAATTATAAAAACGCTATCCCATACACTCCTTAATATGTAACCAAAGATTGTACTAACATAATGGGCAGCATTGATGACCTAGCGTCCCATGTGCACATATTGCTATAATAATTCTGGTCATACACATACGCAGAGTTGGCCCTCAAGGCCTAACTACCCGATTATACGCCCCCAAAGCTATATGTACAACCAAGCACTGTCTCCAAGACAGTTGCTAGATAATATTTCTAAAAACACCAATCATCATAGTGCAATCTAATGGGTACATAATACGAGTGTATAGTTTTATCCATAAACCAAATCATTCTTATTTAACAAACAACTATTAAAATATAATGTCTGAATTATAAAACTAACAGTTGTGTAAATCTGAAACATAATCATTGTATCAACATAGTAACCATGTATTTGCTTAGAATTACATTTGCTATGTCAACAATAGTTATATACTACATGTTCCTATTTTATAGTATAAAAGCTAAGAAACTTATACAATCATGCTTTATAACTAATACATGATAAAAATTCTATTTGTAAGTAAACATTAGATTTATAATATAGAAAACCTTTTCTCCAAACTGTAAAACATCTTCTTTCATATATATATATATGGTTTCAAAGTAGTTTTATATACATATCCGCTCACCTAAGCCTGCTAAATCGAAACCTAGTTGGTTGGCCTTGATCTAGCCTTTACAACTCTAATTTAATTCGATCCTAATATTCGTAAATAAAATAATCAAAATACCATTTGAAATCTTAATTTTACTCAACTTAGACTGATTTATAGCTAAAAGATATGTTATAGGACCTGAAAAATGGTCCGAAAATGCCCCAAAAACTTATAGAGACACCACCTAGGGGTGTAAAGGTACCCCCAGAGGTATAGAAGCACCTCCTCTATGTATAGAGGTGCCCCTCTCTGCACAGAGGCACCCACATCTGCACAGAGGTGTCACCTCTGTATTGAGGCGTCGCCTCTACATTCCAGAACATAAAAATTTGATTGTAACACTTAAAAATGCTAGAATTCACTCAGAAACAAGTCCAAACACAATCCTAAACATCTTAGGGGTCCATTTTCGATTAAATATAGCATCAAAACTTAAAACTTTCATCCAAAACATTAATTTTTGTCATAATTCAAAAAATTAACAAGTTTAATATAAAAACTTACCCAAAAATGCTTTTATAAATCTTAAAGTTGATAAGGAAGCCTTGAATTATTGTCTGAATCCTTAAGATTATGAAAAAGAAGAAGAAAATTTGATAAAGTGGAAGTAGAGAAGAAGAAAAGAAAAATAAAAGAAGAAGGAAAGAAAGAAAGAAAAGAAAAGAAAATAATGGTGATATGAATGAGAAGAAACATAGGAAGTGAGGTTGCTACAGTAACCTCCAAACATTTTTTTAACAAAATATCCATTTGACCCCTGAAATATTTATTAGGCACAAATCAACTCTCAGAACTTATTTCTATAGCAAATAAATTCGTACTCTCATCTAAAGGTTAGGGAATTCTAGAACATGATGTTACAATTCTCTCCCTCTTTAGAAATTTTGTCCCCAAAATTTACATACCTATGGAGAGAATAAAGGAGAATATTGAACTCGCATATCCTCCTCCCTTTCCCAGGTGGCTTCTTCCTTAGAGTGGTTACTCTATAGCACCTTAACCAACAGAATCACCTTATTCCTTAAGATTTTCTCCTCTCTAGCTAGAATTCCTACTGGCTCTTCTTCATATGACAAATCTTCTCTTAGCTCAATCGACTGCTGCTTCAGTATATGAGAGGGATCGCTTTTGTATCTCTTTAACAAAGATACATGGAAGACATCATGCACTTGGGATAACTCTAGAGGCAAAGTTAACCGATATACTACTGGCCTAATCCTTTCAATTATCTCATATAGTCCAATGAAATGAGGACTTAACTTTCCACGCTTCTCAAATCAGACTATACCCTTCCATGGAGATATCTTCAAGAAAACCTTGTCTCGTACGTTGAACTCAATGTCTTTTCTTTTTAAATCAGCATAACTCTTATGTCTGTCTTGAGTAGCCTTTAATCTACTACGAATTAAGTCAATCTTATCCGTGGTCAACTGCACAATTTCTAGTCCCATAAGTTTTCTTCTCCTGCCTCATTCTAACAAACTGGAGTTCTGCACTTCCTTCCGTATAATACTTCATAAGGTGCCATACTGAGACTTGTATGATGACTGTTGTTGTATGAAAATTCCATTAACGGTAAGTGCTTATCCTAACTTCTGTTAAATTTCATTACACATGCCTCAATATATCCTCTAGAGTTTGGATGGTCCTTCCCGACTGACCATCAGTTTATGGGTGAAAAGAAGTACTAAACTTCAACTTTGTACCTATATCTTGATGCAAACTAGGCCAAATTCTTGAGGTAAATATGGGATCTTGATCTGAAATAATAGAGATCAGTGCACCATGAAGTCTTACAATCTCATTCACATAAACTTGTGCCAGCTTGTCTAATGAATAATCTAATCTGACTGGTAGAAAATGAGATGATTTAGTCAACCGATCCACTATAATCCATATCGCATTATGTCCTTATTACGTTCGAGGCAATCCCGTTACAAAGTCCATAGTATATGCTCCCACTTCCACTCCAGAATTGAAAGTGGTTGTAAAACATCTGATGGACGTTGATGCTCAGCCTTCACTTGTTGACAAACCAAACATCTTGCCACAAAGTTTGCTATATCTCTTTTCATTCCCTGCCACTAATAATTCTCTTGGAGTGTACGGTACATCTTAGTACTACCCAGATGCATTTAGTATGCAGAAAAATGAGCCTCCTCTAAAATTTCTCGCTTTAAGTCTTCAATATTTGGAATATAAAGCCTTTCTCTGAGCATTAAAGTTCCATCCTCTCAAAGAGAAAAATTACCTCGCGATCCACTTTTTACTTCCTCCATAATCTTACATAAATGAGCATCTTGTGCTTGAGCTTCGTTAACTAATTCTACCATAATGGGTCTGACCTTGAGATTTGTCAATAACATTCCTTGGTTATCAACTTTCATGTCTACATTCATGGCATAAAGCTCTAAAAATAAAGGAGATCGCACTGACTTCATGTGAGCTAAGCTGCCATAGGATTTCCGGCTAAGAGCATCTACCACCACATTTGCCTTGCCAGGATGATACTCTATTGTACAGTCGTAGTCCTTTAATAAATCAATCCATCTTCTCTATCTTAAATTCAACTCCTTATGCCTCAAAAGATATTTAAGAGATCGTGGTCTGTAAAAATTTGACACGTCTCTCCATAAAGATAATGTCTCCAAATTTTAAGAGCAAATACAACAGCTGCTAATTCCAAATCATGAGTTAGATAATTCGATTCATGTGGTCTCAATTGTCTAAAAGCATAGGCTATCACCTTCCCATATTGCATGAGTACACAACCCAATCCCTTTCTGGATGTATCACTATAAATCATAAATTCACCACCATCTATTAGAAGAGTTAATACTAGTGCAGAAGTTAAACATTTCTTAAGCTTCTCAAAACCCTCTTGACATTCCTCTGTCCATACAAACTTCACATTCTTCCTTAGCAATTTCATTAATGGAGCTGCTACAATTGAGAAGTCTTGAACAAATTAACGATAGTAACCAACCAATCCCAAAAAACTCCATATTTTTGTGCTATTGGTTGGTGGCTCCCATTTAACTATTTTTTTAATTTTCTTAAGGTCTACATAAACACCTTCTGCCGACATAACATGCCCTAAGAAAATAATCCGATCCAACCAAAACTCACATTTACTTAATTTTACAAATAGCTGCTCACTTTTCAAAGTTTACAAAACCGTCCTCAAATGTTCTTTGTGTTTCTCTTTACTTTGAGAATATACCAGTATATCATCTATGAATACAATCATAAACTTATCCAGGTAATCCCAAAACACCATATTCATGAGATCCATAAAAGCAGTTGGCATATTTGTTAACCCAAACGGCATAACAAGAAACTCATAGTGTCTATAACGCATCCTAAAAGCCGTCTTAGGTACATCTGTCTCTTTGATCTTCAGTTGATGGTATCCAGACCTTAAGTCAATCTTTGAGAAAACCTTAGCTCCTTGCAATTGATCAAAAAGATCATCAATATGAGGTAATGGATACTTATTCCGCACCATAACCTTATTCAACTATTGGTAATCTATGCATAGCCTCATAGAACCATTCTTTTTCTTCATAAATAGCATTGGTGCTCCCTACGGTGATACACCAAGCCGAATGGAGCCTTTATCTAATAACTCCTGTAACTAAATCTTCAATTCTTTTAATTCCGCTGGAGCCATTCTATAAGGCACTTATGAAATTAAAGTTGTACCCGGAATCACATCAATAGTAAATTCAATCTCTCGATCCGGAGGTAAACCTGGAAGATCTTTGGGAAAAATGTCTTTAAACTCACACACAATCGAAATATCTTCCACCTTCGCCTCTTCAGACTTAGTATCAACCATATGAGCAAGATATGCTTGGCAACCTTTCCTTAGCATTTTTCTTACAGTTATGGTTGATATCAAATAAGATGGGAGAGCATGTCGTAAACCTTGGAAAGAAAATCTAGCTTCCCCAGGATGATCAAACTCTGCTACCTTCTTGAAGCAATCCACTATGGCACAATGGCGAGATAGCCAATTCATGCCTAAGATTACATCTAAATCTTGAAGTTCTAGGGGAACTAAATTCGCTAGAAGCTTATGCTCACCTATCTTAACTACACAATCTTTGTATACTTTCTCACAAATCTTAGAGTTTCCCAAAGGATTGCTAACAATCACATTAGCATCTAAAGGACTAAGCTTAACTTTAGCATTCAAAGCAAAAGAATGAGACATAAAGGAATGTATAGCTCCTGAGTCAAATAACACTTATGCATCTCAGTCAAAGATAGTCAACATACCCATAAAAACTTCCAGAGATGCTAGTGCTTCCTCTTATGTTATTGTAAAGACTCTAGCCTATGTCACATATCGATTCTGCTGAGAAATCTAGCCTTGTTAAGATGTTGTGGCCATAGCGTGACCTCTACCCACACTAGGGCTAGAATCAGTGGTGACCTACCGATTTGGTGGATAGTTCCTACTACTACTCTGGTTTCTAGGCACAACAACCCCTTGTCCTGAACCACCAAATTGTACTAATAAAAGGCAATCTCTTTTAATCTGGCTAACTTCTCCACATTCATAACAAGTCATTGACCTCTTTCTACATTCCCCTTCATAGAACTTACCACAAGTTTGGCATTGAGGGTAAGTAAGTCTTCTCAAGTTATTCTATTGTATGCCTCCTCAAGTTTGCCTTTGACTACTAGCCGAGCTTCCAGCTGGTTGCCGTACAGAACTTTAGCTCATCTATGGCTGATTTCCTTATTGCCTCATGTTCATATAAAAGCCTTGTCCACTTCTACCATAACTAGATCTAGGTGAAAATGTGTTACCCCCTCTATTAACTGGCTTATTTGCAAACCCTTGAGAAGAACCTAGGTTAAACCTTTTACTCCTCTGCTCTACTTCTATTTCTTATTCTTTGCCTTCTCAAAAGTTAGTGCCTTTTGAAGTATCTCTCGAAAATTATTTCCTTCATACCAAGCTATCCTAGTTTTCAATTGAGCTTTCAGTCCACTTCTGAACCGATCGCACTTGATTTCTTCTGAAGGCATAATCTTTGCGATAAAGTAATAGAGGTCTTCAAATTTATCAGCATATTCTTTGATGGATAGACTCCCTTGGTTTAGCTTAAAGAAAGCTTCTTATTTACTTTTTTTGTAGGTACCCGTCACATATTCCTTATGGAACTCCATTACAAACACGGTCCATGTCAGTCCTTTGCCATATAACCAACGAATTCTTAATAGCCAGTCATCTGCTAGTCCTTTCACAAATTCATACATGTTCTGCACCTTTTCCACCTCCGTCAGTCCTAAAATCAAAAAGGCTTTCTCCAATTTCTTTAACCATTCGTCAGCTATTCCACCGTCAATTGACCCCTCAAAATCGTATGCACCTAATCTTTATGCACGATCCACTATTATCCAGAGATCTTGATATTATTCACGAGCAGCTATAGCAGCTACAAAAGCCTGCATCATCAGAGCTCGCATACTAATATCAGCTTGAAACTGTGGTACTGGCTGAGGAATAGTAGAACTGGTGGTGGAACTGAAGGTGTAGGAATATATTATGGCTATGGAGTAGTTAGATATGCTCTTGATACTCCAACCAAAACGGAGTCCACATATTCCCCTCCACTAACCGACATATCATCAGCTCTATCCAGATGATCAGAAAGACTCCTACGAGGTTGGCCAATATCATCAAGCCTAGTGACGCGACCACGATTACCACGGCCTCTACCACCTCTAAGTCTTGGCGGCATGATCTATAAAACTATAATAACAAAATAATCTTAGACTTAACAGTTCTATTCCAAAGATAAACTCTTATACAAAATGCTAAATCTAGGTAAGTTGCTAAACTCAAGCTCTGTTAACCTAACTCTTTACCCTATGCTCTTTAAAACCTAGGCTCTGATACTAAAAATTGTCACACCCGCTCCTTTAGCTAAAGAGCCATGCACGACATGCTATGTTGAGTTGGTGATAATGCTATAAACATAATATTAGACCTCAAGCATCAAGATGCACTTAAAATAATGTTGTCACTATACATACTAAGAATCTTTTACAACAATCTTAATATTATCATAATACAAGCCCATCTACTAAATAATAGCTAAATCTTAAAAGTAATAAAAAAAGTCTAAAAGTCTGAGTAATTTGGCTCAACCTCTTTCTAGAAACTAATGGGTACCAAGATAAATCCTAAGAGCTACTGTCGATGCTACTTTGCTGGATCTGAAAATATTTTAAAATAGGAGGGTGAGTATAAAAATACTCAATGAGTGGACTAACTTTAAATACAATAATTAAAAGTGGAAACCCTAGCTATTTGCTAAAATTAATTAAAAAGATATCCATATGTTTATAAAGCTGTCTTGAAATAATGAAAAATCAATAAATTGTTGGAATAACATAAAACATAAATATAAATAATCCGAGCATAAACTGATTTGTTGTTAGCAGAAATAATATAATGCTTTAGCTAATCTTCTTCCTTACTAACTGAGTTAAGACTGAAACATTATATTTACAAAAATGCTCTCCCGATACAATATAATGCTTTAGCTAATCAGCTTCCTTACAAGCTAAGTTAAGACTGAAACATTATATTCATAAAAATGTTATCCCATACACTCCTTAATATGTAACCAAAGATTGTGCTAATACAATGGGTGGCATTGATGACCTAGCGTCCCATGTGCACATATTGCTATAATAATTTTGGTCATATGCATGCGCAGAGCTGGCCCCCAAGGCCTAACCACCCGATTATACACCCCCAAGGCTATATATACAACCAAGTGCTATCCCCAAGACAGTTGCTAGGTAATATTTCTAAAAACACCAGACATCATGGTGCAATCTAATGGGTACATAATATGAGTGTATAGTTTTATCCATAAACCAAATCATTCTCATTTAACAAACAGCTATTAAAACATAATGTCTGAATCGTAAAACTAACAGTTGTGTAAATCTGAAACATAATCATTGTATCAACATAGTAACCATATATTTGCTTAGAATTACATTTGCTATATCAACAATAGTTATATGCTACATATTCCCATTTTATAGTATAAAAGCTAAGAAACTTATACAATCATGCTTTATAACTAATACATGATAAAAATTCTATTTGTAAGAAAACATCAGATTTATAACATAGAAAACCTTTTCTCCAAACTATAAAACATCTTCTTTCATATATATATATATATATATATATGGTTTCAAAGTAGTTTTATATACATATCCACTCACATGAGCCTGCTGAACCGAAACCTAGTCTGCTGGCCTTGATCTAACCTTTACGGCTCTAATTTGATTCGATCTTAATATCTGTAAATAAAATCATCAGAATACCATCTTAAATCTTAATTCTACTCAACTTAGACTGATCTACGGCTAAAGGATATGTTATAGGACCTGAAAAATGGTCCGAAAATGCCCCAAAAAGAGTTTTCGGAGCCTAAAAACTTGTAGAGGCGCCACCTAAGGGTACAGAGGTGTAGAGGTGCCTCCTCTATACATAGAGGTGCCCCTCTCTGCACAGAGGCACCCGCCTCTACACAGAGGCGCCTGCCTTTGTACAAAGGCATCGCCTCTGCGTTGAAGCATCGCCTCTGCGTTCCAAAATGTAGAAGTTCGACTGTAACACTTAAAAATGCCAGAATTCACTCAAAAATAAGTCCAAACATAATCCTAAACATCTCAGGGGTCCATTTTCGATTAAATATAGCATCAAAACTCAAAACTTTCATCCAAAACATCAATTTTTGGCATATTTCAAAAATTAACAAGTTTAATATGAAAACTTACCTAAAAATGCTTTTATAAATCTTAAAGTTGATAAGGAAGCCTTGAATTATTGTCTGAATCCTTAAGATTGTGAAAAAGAAGAAGAAAATTTGATAAAGTGGAAGTAGGGAAGAAGAAAAGAAAAATGAAAGAAGAAGAAAAGAAAGAAAGAAAGAAAAGAAAAGGAAATAATGGTGATATGAATGAGAAAAAACGTAGGGAAGTGAGGTTGCTATAATAACCTCCACACATTTTTTAATAAAATATCCATTTGACCCCTGAAATATTTATTAGGCATAAATCAACCCTTAGAACTTATTTCTATAGCAAATAAGTCCATACTCTCATCTAAAAGTTAGGGAATTCTAGGACAGGATGTTATAGCTATTTTGAGTCTTTTTGTACCCTTAATTTTTTATTTTTTAGTTCTATTTAACTCATACAATATAAAAATGTACAAATATTTGATTGCAAATATTTTTAAAAATAAAAAATGTTAAAAACTAACTTCAAAATTAAAAACTAATATAAAAAAATTAGAAAAAATAATTTTTAATTATATTTTCTTTTTTAATTAAACATTATGTTAATATGTATAGGTTTTTTATTTACATATCAATAGTAATTTATAAGATGTATTGATTTTATGTATTATAGAAGTTTAATAGTGTTTATACCCAAATATAATTTTGGGCTTACAATTAAAATTGAGGCCTAAATGAAGCCCAAAATCAAGATCCATCCCGTTCAAATTTATTTAAAGAAGGAAAACGTTAAGTTAAAGCAAGAAGCTTCTGGAGGTAACCAAAAAAATTTAATAAAGGCTGTTGAATTGCTCGAGGTAATCCAAGAGGTGCACAAGTTAAAGAGTTATTGAAGGTAATCATGGTCACATTCAATGGAGTTTGCTTTTGCATGAAGATGGTGGACTATAAAGGAAGATGAGCAGCAGAACACAAGAGGACATCCAACAACAATCAAAAACCAACACAACCAATCCAACAACAATCAAAAACCAATCAATCCAATCAACATCAACAACAATCAGCAAATCAACTTTCAATTCCAAATTTTAGCAATTTTTTGATAGTCAATTCCTTTAAGCTTATAGCATTTTACGCTTTCATTTCAGAAAAG
>CATIWO010771478.1:0-13078 GCA_949673435.1 Macaranga tanarius | reverse complement strand
TTCTGTAGACCTTGTATTGAGCTAAATTTTGGATATGTTATAACCTTATGTGTCTAGTTTATATTAAAAATAGAATCAAGTAATTTGGAATTTTGTGGTGAGAATTATTCACTCTCATGTCTAGCAAGGTCAAGCTGTTTTATATTAAAAATAGATATAATTTGTTAATTGTTTAATTGCTTGAATGTAATGATATATAAATGAATGTGCATGGAATCTATATATATGTAATTATGATATTATGGATTATATATCTTGAGTATGTGTATGGTTTGTTTGAGGCCACGTGTTGCGGGTCTCACAGTGTATGTATATTAAATGTAGGAAATTTTTTTTTTTGTAATATCGCATTTCTTTTTTGACCTTATATGGTTGTTTAGTTATTCAATTATCACTTGGGCCTACTTTAATGTGGGAAATTAAGAGTTTCGATGATTATTGTTATTTTTATTTATATATAGTTGAAGAGCCCGAATTAAAAGATAAACAATATAAGACTCTTTACAATAGTAATGCCACCACAAACTAATTTTGTTATTATACAATTAGAGAATTATATATAGTTGTAAAAATTTTTATTTCGACTTAATTACTTATATTTTAAATGATATAAAAATATATTATATTAATACTTAAAATCAATAAAATATGTCACATTATATGGGGCCTTCTGTAATACCTTGAAGGTATATATATCTTTAATTTTTTAACCACTGGATTAAATTATAAAATATAAATCATTGGATTAAAATTATAAAAACAACTTACAACCGGTAGAAAACGTTATCTCTGTAACGGAGAATAACTTTTATAAAGGGAATTTTTTTTTTTTACTTAAACGCTTCAAACCCTTTCTTTCTAACAAATCACTCTAAAACTTATCCATCACAAGCTATTCTGCTCTTTTCAAAAAATTAACCTTTCTCTTCTTATCCTTCTCCTCATCAATTTATTTATTTCTTATCGCTCTTCTTTTCTTTTGGATACCTTTTGTCCTTTTTGGGTGCTAAGTACTGCTAATTAGAGAAAAGAAAAAAAAAAGTGGTTTATTAATTTTCCATGGTTGATTGTAGCAACAATACTAATACCCAAGTCCTTCACTTTCAGTATCAATCACCACTTACTGATAGTTTCTTTTCTTCTTTATTTGTAGACTAATCAATGTTAAATATAATGAATCTTGTATAGAAAATATATTCACTACCTTCATTTAGTGGTTCACCACAAAATATTAAATATAATGATTCTCCTGAAACTATCGATTGTGGTTAATAACAAAATGATATATAGTTGACCACAAAATGATACATGTTGACCACAAAATGATATGAATTGACCACAAACTATCAAATAAAAATATAGGTTGACCTAATTATATTAACAAATAAAAATTTAATCACACAAGGAACCAAAAAAATTCCATAACAACAAATTATTAAATTCAAATAATTGTAAATTTATAAATATTTATTAACTAACCTGAACTTTTGATGTTGAATATGAAAGACAAAAAGTAATGGTTGAATTTGAAAGATGAATCTAAGGGATAGAAAGTAGTAATTGATCGAATTTGAGAGATAAAAAGTGATATGAATCTTTTAATTTTTTTTGGATTATGGTTTCTAGTTGATGAAATTTTCACTGGCTTTTAAAAAATTTAAAAAGTGTTTAAAAAAATAACACAATTAAAAAACGACGTTAAAACCTTTAAAAAAAAACGACGTTAAAAAGACTACCGGCTAACCTATTATAATAGGTAATTTTTTTTTTGATTTTTTTTTATTTTTAACGGTAGCAATATATACCTTTAAGGTATTGCAGAAAAATCCCACATTATATATATATTCAATACAAAATTTATCTGTATTATTTTTTTTTTTGAAGAAATTTATCTGTATTATTAATCTTGTCGACGAATTTGTTTATCTCTTACAAAACAAATCAAGAAATACAATTTGTTCATTTACTCCTTAGTGGGTGGCCTTCCTTCCAAGTTGACGTGGATCGACCCGATCTCGCTTTATTTCCTGTAGGGAAAAACGGTGTACTGAGATTATAATTTATTTGTTCTAGATAGGTCTAACCAAAAAAAAAAAAAAAAGTTAAATTATAATGTTGCATGTACGATTCCATTGCTGCTTTTGAATGCATGCGTGGCTGCGAATGAATCATACCATATGTTTAAGAGCCTTGTCCAATGAAGTCTTAGATCCCATCCTTCCAAAGCCACTGGTAGCGCTTCCCTTATTGCAAGTATCGGCAGCTGCATGCTTTGGTTTTGCTTCCTTTTCTTCAGCGCCCAATTTTCTAGCGTTCATTATTTTGTCCACCATTCTACTCCCAAAAAGTTGGGTCCCATTGTGAATAATATTGTTATTGATACTCCCTGATTGAAATTTGGCTTTTTGGATTGTCAAATTTCCTTCGGTACTCTCTTTTCGTCCTCTTGTCACACTTGGTGAGCAGGATTGCCTCCTTGATTTTTGTTGAATTGATAATGTTGGGTTGCTTGATACAGGTCGGCCTCGTGTAGCAGAAGTTGCACGATCTGTCCTTAGATTAGGAGGCGTGTCATTTGAAAGTCTAAGAATTTGAGCCGGCTTTGGTGCAGGAGGGGAAACAGCACTTGCAGTAGGCTCGGTTTTTGAATCCCTGACACTCTTAGCTGGGGAATTTATTTGAGTTTCTTTATGGTTATCACTTGACTTGTTCGGGTGGGGAGGTATTCTTTGGTTTAGAGATGGTCTTTGACTCGCTGGGGTTATGGGTATCTTTGGTTTTGAATTGGGAGATTTTGGTCTTCCGCTACCTCCTTTTGATGCTTCTGTACTACTTGCAAACTGATCATAAATTAAATCTATCAGTGAAAAATTTCTTAAAAAGGTATTTCTTGATAGTGCACAGTTAATTACTTGTCGATTAATTAATTGCTTATGATTATAGACTGTAAACACAGTTGTTTAAGGGCATATATATATATATATATATATATATATATATGGAAAGCTTGCATTATGCATATAGCCGTGATATACATATATACCCGTGAAGAAAAAGGTTGTACAATAGGTATCTCCCGTTGAAGCACCAGTTGAGGGGCATTAGCTGCTTCCATTTCCAGAGAAGGGAAGAGAGGAGTTGCTGGTGGCGTTTTCAACCTTCACATGCATGTTTACACATATATATATCCATCGTCAATATATATTATGGATTAGGCACACATATGCATGTTGATGCCATATTACACAATAGATTGGAGGAAAATAACAGATCAATACTTTACCAATCATAATCATTTTTATCATTTTCACCAAAGAATGCATATCCAGCTGAATCTTTCTTCCCAGATGAAGTAACTTTGTAGAGCGCATAATTCCCTACAGTAACATGTCCTCATCCACGTCCATGTATATGTTAGTTAAATAAACAAATATATATATATATATACATATCTTCACGAATTAAATTACAAGGTCCTTAATCTCGATATATATATATAGGAAGTAAAAGCAATTAGCATATGCAGAAGCAAGAATCCGCAATAATAATTAAGGACCTTTTAATTCATTTGGTCTATATGTTCTCATTTCTTGGATTTCATTCATCCGCTAGCCACACACAATGAGGACACAAATATATATATATATATATATGGTTAAATTAATTAAAACATACCGCTATTGGGCTCGAACTCGTCAGAAACGGGCTGAAGGAGGCTGGCAAGGCGATCTTTTTCACGTTTATGAAAATGCAACTCCTTGAATAAAAGAAGGTCTTCGTCTTTGTGCTTTCGTCCTTTCATAATTTTGATGGACGCAGAGATGAGTGATGAAGAAGCGAAATGAAATAGCTAGTGATGTGGTCTATGCAATCCAAATAAGTAAAATCGAGGCCGGCAATTTCAAAGTCTGTCTGTCCGTCCGTCCAGCGATATTACTTTGTCTGTTTGTTTAGTGTAGCATATCTCAATCTCAATCTCAATCGAAACTTATGCACGCTTAATTAATTAGATGTCACTCTATTCCTTTTCAATTTTGTTTCTTTAGGAATGGGAATCGTTGACTGAAATCCAAAACAAAACAAACATTTGGCATTTTAGAACAATTACCGGCCACGCCAACTATTATCCAATGACAAATGGGCTTTAAAAAAAATGCACAGATGGGAATACCATGGGCCTCCCTCGCTCGTTATTTGGGATAAACCAAGTTAGGTTAGGTGATCTGAGACTGAGAGTGAGAGGTTTTAAATAAATAATGAAAAATTTAAAACTGAAAAAAAAAAAAAAAAAAAATTCAGACTACCGGCCGCAACCGCAACAGCAACAGCAACAGCAACAGCAACGCAAGTGTGCAGATACCATGCTGGCTTCATCAGTCCGTACAGCGCGGAAGCTGTGCTGTTTATGCAGATACAGTAGCAGTAGTCTTCGTAGTGGCAGCTTCTTGTTTGCAAATTCAGAAAAAATCAGGTCTTCCTTTGTGGACGAATGGTTACACTCTGCTATAAGGACAACAGCAGCTGCTGCTGCTAATCTTGCAACTTGGCCATCTTCATCTTCGTACAGTTCAATTGCGAAGCATGATTCCGAGCTGAGGGATGCATATTCCACGATAGAATTGGCTCTGGATTCGGTGGTGAAGATATTCACGGTGTCTAGCAGCCCCAACTATTTCCTTCCTTGGCAGAACAAGCCGCAGCGCGAAACTACGGGTTCCGGTATTATCTGTATCTTTCCTTTTTTTTTTTTTTTTTTTTAAAAATTCTTCTCTTATAGTTTTTTTGTAGCTATATAATTTACTACAACAATATTCTTCCCTCACATTTGGATGGATTATTTGTCTTCTCCTCTGCATTGCATTGCATGCATCTATCAACTAAATCAATCCATTGTGCATTTGAACAATCGATCACTTCTTGTTTGCGAGTTGCGAGCCAACTATATTGAAAATTTGATTCACTCAACAGTTTTTCAACTTCAATTTTATCCCTAGGTTCTTTGTTCTAATATAGCTCTGTTGCATCATAAGGATATTCAAACACTTCATCAAATCTTTGTGACAAAACTACAAAAAGATTTTTAAAAATCTTTTCTAGTCTTATTTGGCACTTGTTTCTTTGTTCATAATGTGCTCCTAATAACTACGATTATACACTTTCATATGATATGTTCTCATTTCTTGTGACATGTGCTGAAGGTATCTATACTTATGTTTGAGCAACAATGACATATACGTAGCAATTTTGTAATCTAAACCCTGATATAACTATGATTACTTCTGTAGGCTGAAACACTTTTTTCACTTTATATAATTATCTCCTTCTTATGATTTAGGATTTGTTATTCCTGGAAAAAAGATTCTCACAAATGCTCACGTGGTGGCGGATCATACATTTGTGCTTGTGAGAAGACATGGGTCCCCTACCAAGTATAGGGCAGAAGTTCAAGCTGTTGGTCATGAATGTGATTTAGCTATTCTGGTTGTTGCAAGTGAAGAGTTTTGGGAGGGCATGGAATTTTTGGAGCTAGGGGACATCCCATGTCTACAAGAAGCAGTTGCTGTAGTTGGATATCCTCAGGGTAATAATAATATATTACTACATCTAATACTGCTTTCATTTTGTTCTATCTTTTTTTTTAGTGGACACTACAGTTGCAAAATGTCAATCTATGTGCAACTTGATTTTCAGATTTATAATCATGCAAAATTACAAGTCTTTAGAAATTTATTTTTTAATTTTTTTTTCTCATTCAAATTTTTGATGTCTAAACTGCGTAGGTTTTATGTATATGTCCAAGTTGTAGTTCCTGCTTGGAGGTTTGTTTGATAAGAATAGAAAGATCAACTTTCACTAAATGGGATAGGAAAAGAAAGAAAAAGAATGTGCAATTATTTTTCTATATATTTGGATGCTGATAAGGGATACGAAGAGACTTTCACTATCACATGTTTTGTACTTAGGGAAGGAATAAACATATGGAAGATCAAGCAAACAATAATATATCACAGAATTGGATTTATTTATGGTGCTAGTGAAGGTCAATTGCATTTTGTGTGTTGCTTTTCTCTGTGGTGGATTCCCTGAGAGAAACTTGCTGAAGTTTGCTATGAATGTCTGGATCATCATCAAGAGATTGATGAACACGTTTTATTCTAAAAGTGAATTTAAAACTTTTTGTAATAGTTGTAGTGAGTGATAGCTATGTGCCTTCTATCAAGTAGATTAGGTTATTTTTAAATTTATTTCCTAATTAAGGTATCTAAATTCCTCAAATCTATTAGTTGACTTGAAATATTTGAATGCCTTTTCCCATACTCCAAAACAAAAGCCATTCTTCAGAAAGGACAGACAAAATAAACAATCTGAAAACATTGGTTTGATTTGTTTAGAATATTTAGTTTCAGGATTTTTAAACTGTTAAGTTAATTTTTAATTGAAAAGAAAAATGAAAAAGTGCCTCTGAGTTGGACCTCTTATTTCAAATTGAAGAAAACCCTGACAAGCACTTATATGTAAATATAATGAAGGAAAATTTTACAAACTAAAAGTTATTGTTTGAATTCGCGAGTGAGGATGAAATTCTTATAAATTTTAATAAAATTGAAATAAATTAGAGAAGAAACATTTGAATTATAGTCTAGATTTCAATAATGTCTTGTTTAGGACTTTATTGAGAATGTTTTAGTGGTCTCTTTCCTTCATGGCAGGTGGTGACAACATTTCTGTTACTAAAGGTGTTGTCTCTAGAGTTGAACCCACACAATATGTACATGGTGCTACTCAGCTGATGGCAATTCAAATCGATGCAGCTATAAATCCAGGCAATAGTGGCGGCCCAGCTATAATGGGCACTAAAGTTGCTGGTGTAGCTTTTCAAAATCTTTCAGGTGCTGAGAACATTGGGTGAGTTGTGGTCTGTAGCTCATTTTTTATGACAAAACATCTAAAATATCATGCATCCTGAAAATATTTTAATGATAAGTGATGAAGTTTGGAGTTCAAATCTTTTTTACTTAATTGCAGCCTAACTTCACTATGTAACTTGGAGAAATTATGGGGATAAATTATTGTAATCTCATGTTTATGAAATGAACAAAATTGTTCTTTGCTTTAACATGTTAAAAACTCATGTAAGATCAGAAGACAGTGAAATAGATATAAGACGTAACCATGGGCTATATTTCATTTTTTATTTTTTTAACTTTTATTTTTAAATCCTTAGTTCTATATATCTAAGGCAATACTTTTAGTTAATACTTGTTCCTATTTTGTAATTTCAAGGTACATAATTCCTGTTCCTATTATTAAGCATTTTATATCTGGTGTGCAAAAAAACGGAAAATTTGTTGGATTCTGCTCTCTGGGTCTCTCATGCCAACCAACTGAGAATATTCAACTGAGAAAGCACTTTGGTATGCACCTTGAAATGACAGGAGTACTTGTGAGCAAAATTAATCCTTTATCAAATGCACACAGAATCCTAAAAAAAGATGATATAATCCTTGCATTTGATGGTGTACCTATAGCAAATGATGGAACAGGTATTAACATTCTACATATTTATTCATTTTTATTAGTTGGTACCTGGAAATTTTATTTATATACAAGATAACTAAATACAGTTAAGGAAATGCTAAATGGAAAAAGACAGTTTGAGAATTGTGTTTATTTATTATCATATCCTTGTTGTTCTTCTTCTATCCATAATTCCTTACCATTTTATATTTCTAGGTATAATATAGTATGTATGTACCACTGACACAAAAGGTTTCTGTAGAAATGGATTATTGTTTTAACCAAGTACCTTATTAAAGAACTAGAGAAGCTTAGAATGAAAGAGAATAGTCTGAATGTTGTGTATAAAACACCTAATGCATTGAACATTTAATCTGTATATTATCTTGTGCCTTCTTTTTTTTTCTTGTCATTCAAATGCACTAATCACCTAATAAAATTCATGAACAAGGGGCAAACACATAAATAGGGTTGAGCCTATCTAACACATAACCAATTGGCTTGTGTTAAGACCCAATCTACACTACTTATAAGTCACTTTAACTTTTTATACTTTTCCGATGTGGGATATATTTTCTAACACTCCCCCTCAAGTGTAATTTGGCCTAGACCAGTTACACTTGTCAAACACAAACGGGTCGCACCCAACGACTCACAAGGGCACAAACGGGCCGCACCCAACTCCAGGTCTTAAACACGAGCCCAGGATCACCGTTCTGATACCATGTTAAGAATATAGAGAAAGAAGGAATTGAGAATTCTTCACACCATATTATTCATCTAGGTATAGGTATATATATACATCACATAGCCTACAATAGGAAACTATATACAATCAATCCCTAGAATCAATCCCCTAATTCTGTGCATCCTAATTAGTGTGATTCCTATAATCTTGTAACAGGTCTCTTTACATCATGGTAAGGACTGCTATGATCCTGGTGGATTGTATGATATTTCAGTAACCGTTGTGAATTATTTATAAAGGGGGTTTCCCAAGGCCTTTCAGTAAGCTTGCATAGTTTTTTTTTTCTTTTTTCCAACATTGTTATTATTTGTCAGAATGCTTCGGTAGCAGATAATTCCACTTACATTTGCTATATTGTTTATCCTTTCCTTTTTAAAATACGTTGTTTCACCCTTGCATTTCTTAATATGTAACATGAGTTACAAACTATGCAGTTCCTTTTAGAAATAGAGAGCGGATAACTTTTGATCATTTGGTGTCTATGAAGAAACCCAATGAAAGAGCCTTACTAAGAATTTTGCGGAATGGTGAAGAGCATGAATACACTATCATTGTCAAACCTGTAAGTCATGGTAATTTTGTCATCATCATAGGTTCTTTTTGTAAGGAAAAAAGCTGGGAATTGCACCTGTTGGTGTACATGTGCTGGGTGTGGGCAATAATTTCAAATGACTTGGAATCTTTTATTCACTTAAATTATGACTTCCCTTTTCCTTCTATAACTAGTGCCCCTGCACTGAAGTAAAAGAAAAAATGGACATTGATTTATTGAGTGGAAAGTATTATGTAATTTATAATTTCTATAGCACCTCTGTATACCATTGATCCTTGTAAGGGATGCTAGGAGTAAGGGGTACAAGTACAAGCAGTTCCATGATTTCTGGGAACTCAGTGCTATCCATCTGCAAGAATATTTGTTTGATTACGTGATATGATTTATAATTGCAATTTGTGAATCATTTGATTCTTGATGAATATATATTTTTTGATATGTTTTCTTTGTCTTTTGCAGTTGCAGCCACTAGTTCCAGTTCATCAATTTGATAAGCTTCCTAGTTATTTTATTTTTGCTGGTCTGGTCTTTGTTCCACTCACACAACCATATCTTCATGAATATGGAGAAGATTGGTATAATTCTTCACCTCGCCGATTGTGTGAACGTGCACTGAGGGAGCTACCTAAAAAGGGTGGTGAACAATTTGTCATTCTTTCACAGGTCTGTGCTCTTCTTTGACAGCTTAGAGTGTGAATTTCCTTTAAAGAAAACATTTTTTTTCTGAAACAAAAGATTTTACTTATGTTCACAAATTTTAAGAATGTCAGTATTTTCATAAAAGACTGTTGAAGTAGTTATTGCATTGAACAACAGTTCTAGAAGTAGTGTTGAAAATTGTTTATATAAAGGATTTGTCTTCACTTCGATATGACAATTCCCTTGGAGTGATTGGCAAGTCAAAATGAAAAAACTTACGCAACTGAATTCTATCTAGTCATTTTCTCATGATTGGGAGGACCATAGTTCTTATAATTCAATTCTTCCAACTTATAAGCAATGATGCATTTTGAAATAGATAAAATCATTGCTAAAAACAATGTGATTTGACAAGAAATCAATTCTTAGCCTTTGATTGAATTGTTTTGAATGATTTCATGTGATTTATTCTAAAGAAGGCCGAAAACTTGTCATCTGATTCAAAGCAAAAGTTGATTCTGCATCAGATTCCACAGTTGGAT
Organism: Macaranga tanarius; assembly: GCA_949673435.1. Classification (NCBI taxonomy): domain Eukaryota; kingdom Viridiplantae; phylum Streptophyta; class Magnoliopsida; order Malpighiales; family Euphorbiaceae; genus Macaranga; species Macaranga tanarius. The sequence continues at coordinate 3,078 of CATIWO010771478.1, read as the reverse complement.
AAACTTTTACGGAGTACATTTGGTTGTACAATGTGACTTTTGGACCAATAGACGTTAGTTTTTTAATCTATGATGAGCTGTTCTATTGTAGTGGATGTAACTGAACCTGGTGGCAAATGCAAATTTGAAACGTTGTGATGGAATCACAAGTTTAAGTTTCTGATATTATGAAACTGCATTTATATCTTTATTGTCAAATTTTCTTCATGAGATTTTAGAGCGTGCTGAGAAGCACATCCTTTTAGCATGTGCTATAACATTTTTTTTTATCGTTTTTGATCTTGATGGAGGGTTTTTACAAGTTTGTGAGTGCAATTTTACAGTGGGGATCTCATATTGAGCAAATCAATTAAATCAATATCTTATGTACTTAAACAAGTATTTATCTGCTTCAGGTGCTGATGGATGATATAAATGCTGGATACGAGCGTCTTTCAGAATTACAGGTGCCAGCTTATTTCCAATAAATTATATATATATATATATATATATATATATATATATATTTATTTAGTTATTTTGAAGGTATCTTATTTTTGATGGATTATATATTCTACATAAGGGCATTACTCAGCAATGCTGAAGTTCTCTATTTTGTTGCAACCGGGGTTGAGGTGGTCTGCAGCCTTGGTTTTCAAGACTTCCTGAGAGGTGGAGTGTTCTCAGTTCTCCCTCTCAGGTTAAGCATGATCATAGCTAGTTTCTCGTTTTATAAATCTACGTCATGTAAAGCTTGTTTGTGTCGAGCTAACTGATTGAAAACAAATGTGAACCATGATGAACAGGTTAAGAAAGTAAACGGAGAGGAAATTGAAAATTTGAAGCATTTGTGCCAGCTTGTTGAGGGTTGTGGTGCAGAGAGCTTGAGGTTTGATTTGGATGACGATAGAGTAATTGTATTGAACTATAACCATGCAAAAGCAGCAACTTCCAGAATTTTGGAACGTCATAGAATATCTTATGCTATGTCCCGTGACCTTATTGATGAGTCGGACAAATTGGAAAGCGAATTTGGCTTGCTCTAGTCGACCGCCTAATATTCCTGATGTTACTCTTATCGTATTTTTGAAAACTTTTGTTTGGCTTAGGCTATTTTTTATATTTTACCAAATTATAATTTTGATCCATATTATTTCAACTTATGATAAAATTAAGGGATAAGTATAATTTTATACCATGTGGTTTCGTGTTTTGACAAAATTAGTCATGTGATTTTTTTTCGACATTTAATTAGCACTCTGTATTTCTTATTTTTTTACACTTTAGTACTATTATAACTAATATCATTATTTAAAAAAAAACATTGATATAATATTAAATTTCAATGATAAATTTATTTTATATATGATTTATGATCGATCTGACCAATTTGTTATATTAAAAAATATTACAATTTATTTTAAAAATTATTTCTTTTTATTCATAAGAAAAATAAAAATACATCTAAACTTAACTTGTGAGTTTATTGTGGTTAGTTGAATGATAAATCACTCATTGTATGATTTTAGTATTAAAAATTCACATTATTTTATCATTAACACATTTTTTAAACAATAATTGTTAGAAAGACATTAAAGTGTAAAATATTATAAAACACATGGTATTTAAATGTCGGAAAAAAAGCACAAGATTAATTTTGTCAAAAGGTAAAACCACAGGGTACAAAATTGTACTTATCCCTAAACTTAATTTTGTGATTTTTTTCTTCATAATATTTAAGTATATATGTTTCATATATTGTAAACTTTAATCACCTAACAAATAATATCGTAATTAATTTATGAAAAAAATATTCATATAACATTAAATTTCAAATGATAAAATTATTTTATATATGATTTACCAACAAGCTAACTAATTTATTATGTCTAAAAATATTATAAATTTGTTTTAAAAATTATTCTTTTATATTGATAATAAAATTAAAAACAAATGTAAACTTAATTTATTATAAATTTTTATACTTGGTTGAATACTACGTAATTTGGCTCAAAATTAATTGTCACAAATTAAAACCACATGAATAAAAATTGTATATTTTTCTAGAGTATTTCTATTCAATTTTAATTTATGTGACAATCAAAACATAAACATTAGTTTAAAACATAAATTTAATTTAGTTTTAGAAAAAAAAGCGATATTGAGAACAAAAAATTTAAAGGTCTGATGTCAGGTGTAAATTGATATGGACATTGGATTTTTTTTTAATATCCTCAATTAAAACAGTTTCAGCTTGCTATGAACAAAACCCAATAAAATCATGTTTATTAAAACAATTTCAACTTGCTATGAAGGAAACCTAATAAAATCGTATTAATTAAACCAAATAAACTCAAGAGTTCAACAAAATCATGTTAATTAAACCAACTAAACTCAAGAGTTCAATAAAATCAAGGAGACAAATATAGCTTCCAAGATTTGCATACAAGATTGGCAACAGGGAATAGAAAAATCGTAGGACCGGTCATAGAAAATCGACAACTTGTCGGACCGGTTATCGGATACCAGCAACCTACAAGACCGGTTGCTGGATATCGGTAACTTGCCGGACTGGTCACAAAATCAGTTGGATTACTAAAGTATCACCTGCAACCGGCGAAATCGGTCATGGAGAAGGGCATAGAAATGTAGAACTAGTCACCTAAAACCAGTAACCGACTTAAAGAGATATTGAACTGGATGAAAATTGCAGCTGACTAGACTAGTTACTACGTATGAGGATGGCCGGGCCGGTTCGGGCAATCAGAATGACCTTTGACAGTAACCGACAACCGGCCTGACTAGTCGATAGTAACTGATGACCGCCCTGACCGATCAATAGTAACCTGTTAAGGAACTAACGACCAGCTTGACCGATCAACAAGAACTAGATATCGGCTTAACCAGTCAATGGGAATTGGACACAGGTCAGTCCGATCAACTGAAACTACAAACCTATTAAAGCTGAGATTGATGGGTAGCCAACACTTGTCATATTTCAGTTTAATGTCAACATAAACCTTCCACCTTGCAGGTCATAATATTTAGAGTTTAGAATTTGGGGTTTAGGGTAAAGGGTTTAGGGTTTAGGGTTTGGGG
>CATIWO010771400.1:0-22347 GCA_949673435.1 Macaranga tanarius | reverse complement strand
TAACTCAAAACCAAACCGAAAATCAATATCAAAATAAAGCTTCCACTCACTGTTTTCTCCCGCTGAATCCTCTCTTCTGCTTGTTGAAGTTTGCTTCTTGAATTTCCAGACCAAAGCTTTCCTTTCTCTTCCTCCTTTTCTTCTTCTCTTTTCTCTCTTTCCCGTTCTTTTGTTTTTCTTTGTTTCTGCAGGAAAACTTCTTCTTCCTTTCTTCTTATCTTGTCTTTATTTAATCTTATCTCTTCTTTTTTTCCTCTTAATCCCTCTTCTTTTGTTTCTTTCAATTTCATCCTTATAACTTCCTCTAACATCATCAAACTTTGATGTCTTATAACATGTCCTCATTAATGCTTATCTCAATACAATTAAATATCTTATCAACTTCAATTTCATGCCACAAGTTTATTCGATATCAATTATTGACTTAATTACTAAAGAATCAAACTCCAAATCACTATTCATAATAATGGCAAATAATTCTTAAATCCTCAAATTGAATTAACAACAGTAATAATATGCTTAATTCATATTAATGAACAGTAATCCTGTTCCAGGACACGGATGTTACATATAGCCCTTTCAAATTAAACCCTAACCAATTTTTTCTTACAAAAGTAACCACCAACTATAAAAATCTTGCAAATAATACCATCTGTCAGTTTTATTTTACGGACAGTCAGTTTTTGGTATGTTTCAGTTGAGTGAAGCCCACAATTGCTTACTGGATTAATGACTGGACAATCTACTAATTTTTTTCAATTATTTTAAAATAAAATTCTAAACTGTTAGGCAGTCCAAATAATTTTGTGCCGACTGAAAAATTATAAAACCCTAAACCCTGAGTGTTCTTAGGTTGTCCAAACATTAAAAAAAAATTACTTTAAAGCAATAAGCAATTGTGGGACTCCACTCAACTGAGGCAGACCAAAAAGTGACTGTCACATCAGCTTTTTGTTAACTGAAGTAGACAGATGGTATTACTTGTAAAATTTTTATAGTTGGTGGTTACTTTTGTAAGAAAAATTTGGTTAGGGTTTAATTTGAAAATGCTATAAAAGGTTGGAATTTTTTTTATGTAATTATCCCTTATATATGTATAATAATTATTTATTTGTTAATTATAATTTAAAATAATATTTATTTTATTTTAAATTATAAATTATAGAAATAGTTATATAGATTTAATGTAGAAAAGTTAGTTGTTATTAATTATTTTTAATAAGGGTAATTTAGTCTAAATATAAAATAAATTCAAATCAGCTATCAGCTGTTGGAAAAAGCTTCAAAATAGAGCTTATCAAATTCGTAGCTGTTTTGGATAAAAACAACTATCAGCTATGGATTTAAAAATTTTACCAAATACTTAAAATATAGCTGATTGAATTAAAACCTCTATCAGTTATCTAAAAAAAATAAACCAAACACCCTTTAAACACCTAAAATGTAGATGATTGAGGAAAAATCTCTATTAGCTACTCAAATAAGCTGAACCAAACACACTCTTAGGCTCCGTTTGTTTGTGAAAAATATTATTCTTGAAAATATTTTCCTATATTTTCTAATGTTTGGTTACCAAAATAAAATAAGTCAAAGGAAAATAAGTTATTAGTCAAAGAAAAATAACTTCAAAATATGGAAAAACAACTTCTCATTTTAAGAACAAGAAGTTATTTTTTAAAACTTGAATGCTTATTAAATATAAAGAGTGAGAGAAAAATAAAAAAATAATGTTACCATTTTTATATAATATTGTATAATTTAGAAAAAAATCTCTTGCAAACTAAATATTAAAAATACTTTTCAACTATTTTTCTAGTGTTGTAGCCAAATATAAAAAAATATTATATTTTTTTGGAAAATATTTTTTCTGAAAAATATTTTTCAAGAGACAGAAATTTTCCGAAAACAAATGGAGCCTTAGTGTTATTTGGAAAACACGTTATTATGCATTACATTTTTGAAATTTATTTTTGTGAAAAAGTTACTTTTGAAAAAAAAAATGAATGGTATTTTTAAAATTTTTTTCATTTTTTGGTTTATTTTTGTAAAAATCTCAATAATTTTACTCTAGATTTATACCATTGATACAGTAAAACTAAAAACCCGGCCCAGCTCTGTCTATCATGCTTTTGCATCTCTCTCCACTGGCCCTTCTGTTCTGTGTACAGATCCAAAATTCCCACCACCATCGTCACTACTACAACCACCACGACCACCATCACCACCACTGATAACACACACAAAATCAGCTGAGATCTTACTTGATTCCTCCACAGAATCATCTTCATCTACAACTCAAATCTTCTCTTCTTCGATCTCTTCAAATCTCACTCGAATGCTAATAGTAACAATAACAATCAAACTTTGATAAAGAAGAAGAAGAAAGGAAGAAAATGGATTCTTCGCCTTCCCATTCCCATTTGGGAAGGTCTCCAACAGCCAATTCACAAACCTCTATTTCTTCAACTTTAGCTAAATCAGTCTCCGACGTCGGAATCCAAAGCCTTTCCTCAATTCTCAACAATCCTCACGTCGGTAAGTCCGGTTTTTACTCCTCAGACGGATCTTGGACGTCCTGGTGGTCTTCGTCCTCCTCCGCCGCCTCCATTCCTCCGCCGGAATTCTCCCCTTTGATCCCTAAATCTTCTGAGTTATCAAGATCCGATTTCAAACCCTACTTGTCAGCAATCTCCGACGCATTCAGCCATTTTGAAGACATTCAAAATCACAAAACTAAAGAAAATAATACTATTAATTTAGGTCCAGAGATTGATAATGACAATAATTACAATACTAATAGCTGCAATTTAGGTCAAGGTGAAGCACTTGTTGCGTGTTTACGAGAAGTGCCCGCACTCTATTTTAAAGAAGACTTCGCATTAGAAGACGGACCGACGTTTCGAGCGGCGTGTCCGTTTACTAATGTATCGGAGAATGTGGTTTTGCAAGAGAAATTATCGCAGTATTTGGATGTTGTGGAGTTGCATTTAGTGAAGGAGATTTCGTTGAGGTCGAGTTCTTTTTTTGAAGCTCAAGGACAGTTGCAGGATCTCAATGTGAAGATTGTGGAAGGGTGTAGTAGGATTAGGGAATTAAAGGAGACTATTAGGCTTTTGGATAAGGATTTAGTGGAGTCTGCTAGGAACATTCAGGGGTTGAATGTTACTAGGAGTAATATGTTGGCTTTGCAACATAAGTTGAGGGTTATTCTATATGTGAATCAAGCTCTTGCTGCTCTTAAATTGGTATGCAAAAAAACTCCTGGTTCTTTTTATTTATCTATCTGCTTGCTTGATCCCTTTTTAGTCGAATCTTGATTGAAAATGAACTTTGGTTGATTGTTCGATTATTAATTTCTGCTATGGGATGCTTGACATTAACTTCTGTGACACTGTAATTATCTTGTTAGGTCCTGTTTTGAAAAATTTATAGGAATGAATTCAAATTCAATTGGATGATAGCAAAATTATGTCACTTTTGGCGTGATTTTATTTCTAGAGTAATGTTATATATTTATGTCTCTGGAGAGATGATGAATTTAGTTGCAAATGATGTTTTCAGGAGAGTGGTCTGCTTGCGTGTTCACTTTGTTGTATTGCATTCTGTGTTAAAAGTTATGATTTTCTTGATGGTTGAAAATGTAAGCAGCAGTTTTGCCTTTTGTCATGCAGCTTGTTGCATCTGCAGATTGTGCCGGAGCTTTGGATGTCACTGATGATTTGCAACATTTAGTGGTAAGTCTTGGTTGATTGATGAAATTTTATGAACTCATTTTGTTTTTTGATTTTTTTTTATTTTTTTTTTGTGCAAGAGGTTTGGTTGAGGTTTTCAGGAAAATTGATATTTTTCTTCTTTCTGTTTCTTGTTAAGTCAATATGTGTTTTATCATGTGCAGGCATTCGCCTTCTTAAGTTGATGTGTTCTCAATAATGTGCAAGCCCTAAAATTCTGTTTGAGCTATATATTTATCCTTGAAGCTTGCCTATTTTTCAAAAATCACAATCCCATTGGCTATTTATATATTTGTTTCAATCTTGGCATTCAACCTCAAGATGCCAACATTGTTTATTAACTTTAAAGAGTGTTGTAAAATTATTTTAATTTTTTTTATATATCTAAAATACCCTTGCAATGGTAACAGACAGGAAATCAATAAACAGCTGTTATCTCTTGTATTACTCATGATACAATGGAAAAATGACCTTATGAATGGGATTGGGCAAAAAGGGACTGAATTGCATTCGTATCCATGTTACTTGAATTGTCGTATTTGTTAGTTCAACAGGAATAACTTCTTATATGGTCGAAACTTCTAACATTAGTGTAAAAGCATTGACCTGAATACAAAATGTCTACAGTGATTGCTGTAAGATACCTTGCATTTTTGAAAGCTATGCCAAATGCATCTTATCAGTTGGCAATTGCATTTGTAGTTGAAGTTATAGCACATGGCTATGAGCCAGTCATGTTCAACTAAATGCTACAACACATTCACATATAAACACCCTCTTACATTACTAATATAGCTTGCAATGATGTGCAACCTGTACAACACATTGAGTGAGTGGGGTTATTCATTTGCCACCTATTTGCCCGTGCTTAAGTTTTATTTTCTTCCAAATACTGAATTTGTCCCTTAGACCTCGTAAAACTGTGGATAACTTTTTAGGAGGTTGGTTGGTTGTGGAATAATCTTGTGGACTGTTACACGATAAAACGGGCTGTTGATTGGGGAAATTAGACCTTTTTTCTTGATATCTTCACAGATATATAATATATTGTTTCCTCTGTTCAGATGCAATATGTATTTCTGACCTAACAGAATCTCCTCTTGTAATTTCCTATTTCTAATCCTGGTTTTCTTTTTCTGATGGACTTTTTAAAAATTTTTATTTTTATTTTTATTTGGTCCAATGAATTACATTTTGTCTTTAACAGGATGGAGATGAGCTGACTGGTCTACATTGCTTTCGTCACCTTCGGGATCATGTAGCAGCCTCAATAGATTCCATAAACAGGTTTTTTTTTTTCTGAAGATAATATCAAATATTAAATACTGCAGAATTAAGCCACCATTTATGTTGGTTAAGAGTCTGCTATTCAGCTGTTGATTTCTCCTGTTTGCATAATCTGTGTTTCTACTGACAACTTATTGGATCTATGACATCTTCATTTGTCAAATACTGCCTTTTCTTTTTAAAGTTATGTTATGTATTCTGGTGTTGCTTCAAAGGTAAACCATGATTTGGCTGTTTCAAATGTGAATGAATTTGATCCTTTCTTATAGTGACATTTTTCTAAATTATGAGCTCAACTAAATAATAATGATCACTTTGTAGCTTGTACTTCATTTTGTAAGAAATTTCTAAGGACATAATATATAAGACAAAATGCATGCCATTGGGTTGGTATATAGTAACTTTTACATTTAATTTGCAGCGTTCTCTCAGCAGAGTTTATGCGTGCTGCTATTCATGATGCTGGGGATACTGATGTAGTTATTGTAACAAAATCCAAAGCCAGGGTATTGAGTTCCTCTAATGGAATAGATGTTGATGTAAGCTTAAATTTCATGCTTCCATTTCCAACTTTTGATGATGTCCTGTAGTTTGATTTATTGATTCTTGTAATTGTGCATGCATTAGCTATTTCTGTGTCTGTAATTCCATGCATATTAACTGGAGGAGATAATCTGTTATATTTGTTTATTTATATGATATGAGTATGTTGCTATCTTGCTAACAGTATCTGCAATGTGCTCTCATGATCATCTGAGATATGACTGGTATTGTCGTGGTTTGTGAGTGGTTCCACATCTTTAGGCTCAGGATCAGATACTCATTTGAGAATTATAAGCTTGAGCTTTTGAGCCTTCCAGGATTTCCCCTTATCTTTGGTAAATAGTGAGCTACGTTGGCTTTGATCTTCAATCCTTTTCCTTGATTCCTTAAACGCATGATTCTCATGTGCATGTATTTTAGGAATCAAGGAAGGGAAAGGAGTAAAAATCAGAGTGAACACAGCTCATTATTTGAGTTTTTATATTCACTTTTATATATATTTACTTATGTATGAGCGAAGATCTATATGTGTTTACTTTTTTTTTTTTCTTATAAATCTTCTGTATGAGTTTTTGGTGGTTGTTTCGATTATAATGTCTTATTGTTTATAAGATTATGGAAATTATTAGATTGTCTTGTTTAACAGGTTAAGTTGGATGAAGAGGAAACGTCTAATTTTCGTGATCATCTTCTCCCTCATGTCGTTGGGTTGCTTAGAACTGTAAGTATTATGCATACTAATTATTGTGGTACCTTTTTGTTTCAATGTTGAAATTTTTATATCAGAATATATTTTTTATGTCAAAAAGCTTGGGGAATGTTCTTCTTGGAGGCTGGAGGTTCCCAGCTTCCTTGAAATGTGCCTTTTTGGTACTATTGTACTAGCAAGTACTGGAGTTATTACAAAATCTCTCATCTAATGCTGATGGCTATGTTTTTTCTTTGACATTGCTTCAATTACAAGTTAGACTTTTGTTTGTATCTTTCTGAATTGGATATATTTTGGTTTTGTTGTTGAAGTTGCACTCTTTGGTGTTGTAATTGGGTTTTTGCTGAGTAGATGTGAATAACCAGAAAAATTACATCTTGGTCACTTGTGCTGATATTTGGATGATTTATAATATTGAAATTATGTGGGTTGGCTTTCATGTGTGTACACAATATATCTGCTGTCATGGTTAAGCTGCACAATTTTGACTAGAGAATCACGTATTTTGATGTCTGAGGCTTACCCAAAAATCTTTCATGTGTCATAAATGGAGTTAGGCTCAATGTTATAAATTTCTCAGATAGCAAAAATCAATTTATGCTGGTGCTACCTCTTGGGAGAACATGTCAAGTGGAGTAATTTCTTAGATATCATTCTTCATCCCTTATGATGAGGCCTGGTCTTTGTAAGTTGTTGTCTCTCACAGAGCAGGAACTTCCATTAGCCTTCTTGAGGGATGTTACCACAAACACAGCCTGAAAATAAAAATAGTTGGAAATAACAGTTTGAGTTGAAGATTGTCATTTCCACCCCACCTATCTATCCTACTCTGTTTACTTTGTCCTCAAATGTTCCTGTAAGGGAAGTTAACAAGGTTATGTTCTCTGTGGACCCACATTAATATTGTTTCTTTGGTCTCTTCACATTTTGATTCCATGAAGATTAGAAAAGGAGGCAAGAGAGTACAGCTAGAGAATTTATTCCAGTTGTCAGAGGCTGACGTATCAATCTCATTTTTTTAAAAAAATTTGTATTCCTTGATTTTTGTATATTTGAAACCTATGGGATTTGTTTGTGGGCTGGATTCATTGTATGCATTCTCATGTTCCAATTTTTTTCCTTTATTTCAGGCTAAGCTCCCTTTGGTGTTGAGAATATATCGTGATACACTTACTGCCGACATGAAAACTGCTATTAAAACTGCAGTTGCGGAGCTGCTTCCCATTCTTTTGGCAAGACCTCTAGAGTCAGAGTTCACTCCTGGAGAGCGAACAGTAGAGGCAGATGGTAAGTTCATATACAACATGCAGTGATTTTAGCCTAATGGAATCTATACTTTTAGATTGGATTTCCTTGTGGTTGAATGATCTGTTGTGCTTTTTGGTTTCATTTCTAATTTTTTTAACACAATTCAGGTATTTCAGGTGGAACTTTATCTCTTGGAAGCAGGTTAAAGAGCTTGTCATCTGAAAGTTTTGTTCAACTTTTAGGGACTATTTTCAAGATTGTACTGGTAATGTATACTTCACTAGTATCCTCCTAAGCACTTTGTGTTTGAAGCGCTTAGATGATGATGCATTGAAAATGCTTTGTGCATTCTTGCTTGGACTTTCTGATAGTTATTGGCTGTTTAAAAATGAAGGTGGTTTAGATATTGCAGCTGCATCCATATTTTGACTGCTTGAAAATAATAATTGATAATGTAGGTCTAGATCAAAGAGGTTGAGGATTGCAGGCTATATATCATGTTGAGAAATGCAACCCACCCAAACTGGAGGACAATTGTTTGCTTAAGCTTTGTGTACTAGAACATGTGCTCTTGGCTGAGCCATATCGTGCTAGTTGCTGATTGATCAACAACTTTGATGAACTATGGGTTTAAGTGAGGTCCAAGTTCCTAGTCTTGAGTTGTGATTATTGAGCATGCATGACTAGATTCAAATGCCCAGATGGAATTTTTTTTAATGAGATAAACGGAGTTTACTGAGAAAGGAAGCGATTGTAGTTAATGGAGGATAAAGTATGCTCCTGTCCAACTCAACACGCAGGGAAATAAGAACATAAAAAATAAACTAAAAAGAGAAAACCCTCCAATCAAGTTGAACATTGATCAAGGCCCCGTAAAAGCTTTAATAAAAGGCTAACTCTGAGTTTGTGTACAATGATAGTCTGCCATCTTAGGACTTCTCACTGGCCCTGGTTAAGTAGGCAGTGCACCTTGTCAACTAGGAGGGGCTTTATACAATGTGTAAGGGGGACTAGAGGAGTATTCTGATGGAGAGCTCTTTTCAAGAACATGCGAGGAGCTCGTTTTAAGGCAATGTTTTGTTGTACACGTTAGGATACTCGGACACTATAAAGTATAAATAGTAGTGTGGAGATGAAATAGGTACATCTTCATATGTATACTATTTTCATCTGCCTTCTTGTGTATATGCTTGCATGTAGTCATTTTCTCCCTCAAAAAGGCTATTCACTTTAATGGTTGGGTGAGCTTGGTTGAGATTTCTAGGTTATCATTGACATGGTCTAACTGCCTTCCCCATTGTTGAAGTTGTGAACTGACTTTTTTGTTGTTTTTTCATCTAGTACCATTAAAGTAAGATGTAATATATTCTCAAAAAAAAAAAGATGTAATATGATTTATTTTCTTTTAGTGAATGCAGGCACATTTAGTGCGGGCTGCTGAAGTGAAAAAAGCAATTGAATGGATTATGTGCAACATTGATGGACACTATGCTGTTGATTCAGTTGCTGCAGCAATTGCACTTGGTGCTTCAGCTGCTGAAACAGCTCAAGATAGTGATGGTCAGGGTGGTTCAGTTACTCCATTTTTGACTCAAAGAAGTACCAGCAAGGTCTCATCATCTCAGGGGAAAGCAAATGATGCAGCAAATCCCTCAAACATTACTAGAAATTTCAGGTATACTGTTCTGGTTATTGTGTTGGATCTGTAAAGATTCTTGCATGATGTTTGGTTGTTATTGAGAACTATCCTCTTCCCAAAATTTTCATTTTCTTTAATAACTTTATTGTAGAGCTACTGCACAGGTTGTTTGAAAATATTTGCCCTGTTTGGCGTTGCAGTTGGACAAGTGATTTTATTTTTTCTTTTCCAAAAAGAAATTTCAAACCAGTTTTTGGGTGCTTTTCCGCCAAAACAATTTTCCTGTTGCATTTGAAAGCAGTTTTCCCACTGCATTATTTTAGAAAAAGGTTTTGGCTCCCATCCTTAAACCCCATACAGGTACATTAATTATTGGCATGTTTAAATCCTTTTTCTTCATTAAGGATTATCAGACATACTTAGAGTAAAGGTGTGTTGGCTCTAGATTTTGGTTATTATTTAGGTGCAATCATATTTTAGGTTTCAGTTTAAAAACTTGATTCCTTGGTGGAAAAAGAATTAGTTAACCCCTCTTGAAAAATTTATATAGCAAAAACTAAGGCATAATACATCCACAGACACTTGTACTTGCATCAATTTATCACTTTGCTCCCTGTACTTCTAATTTTTCTAAATTAACACCTCAACCTGTCTATAGCCTATTATATAAATACTTGTACTTGCATGAATGTGCCACTTTGCTCCCTGTACTTAAATGAATTTGCCACTTTGCCACTATATGTATGATGATGTGTCAATCCACGTGGCTTGCCAATAGTGCTGGTTTATAAATTATGATTTAGGTAAGTTGGGGTGTTTAAATGGCAAAAGTGTAAATAGAGGCGTCAAAATGACAAAAATTGCCAAGTTCAGGAGGCGGCGTATACATTTTGCCCAAAAACTAAAAATGTTCAGACAGGATTACTTACCAGCAAGAAAATCTCAGTTTAGTCCTTCCATCCTTGGTCAAGTGGGTTGGTGGTTATTCATGATAGTGAGAAATACATTTTCGTGCCTTTGGAAAGATCAAGTGTCCAAGTAAGCACTGGTTAATTGGATGACTAAATGATGTCTCATACATGATTGGTTGCTCTGGCATTATTTAGGTTGTTGAAGCTGGAGCCTTTTATAGTGCAAGCAGGAGTACTGGTGATTGACTGTAAGCTCTTGTGGGCTGAAGCAATAATAATAGTAATTAAGGGTAGAATTGCTATTAGTGATCCCAATTTGCTATGGACTGATATGATTGGGTGGATTTAAGGGTGGGGGCAGCTGAAAGAATTCTTCTTCAGTCTGATAACTTTGGAAGCTAAAAAGACCTTTCTGTCATATCAAGAAAGCATTAGTGGCCAGATAAATCTTTGAAGTTACCTCCCTGCTAAATAATAAGAGGAGCTTTGAAAGCAAATACTGTTGTAACTGTTCCTTTTAGAATAATAGCTTGAATAGATGGTGAAAAATTAGCCTCCGCAGAGTATTCCTTCCTTTGTGATCATTCTACATGTAATGGGTTATAGTGTTGATCTATTTTGGTGGGGATGCTTCACTTTCTTTCATCTCTTTATTATGTTTTGTCTGGGATAAAGATAGTTGCAAATGTTGTTTCTTTGTCCTTGGAATGGATTGTCTCTTCAATTATGAAAGTCAACATGTCCACAATTTGCAGCTCCAGCTTGATGGAATTTTTTCCTATCTACACAATAAATTCTATGTGATTTTCTCTCTCTTGATTAAATTCATTCCTTATAATAAATTTTTATAAATCCGAATTTTGCAACTGAAAGCCTTGTTCTCTTTTCTGTTTGTCATATGCTAATAGCATGTAGAAAACTTTGATATTTAGGGATTAAAGCTGTAGTGGAAGGACTTCATATGAACTTTGTAACTCATCCTCTGGTTGTAATCTAGAACCCAACCATGCTCCATAGGGCTGCTCAGCGTTGAGGGTTAAAACTGCTGTGGTCACTAAACTTTGACAAAATTTAGGTTGTGACTGCTCATCTTTAGTGAGCTTTTTCAGTCACTCACTTCGAATTTTGTTCGAATTGGTAATTAGTGACATTCCAGTTGGTCATTGATCTTCAATTTGAGCATTTTCTTTTTTATTTTTTTGTCACACAACTTCAATTTTGTTCAATTTTGGTCATTAATCCAATCAGCTTGAATTTGGCAATATTATACTTAAATGTGGGTGCCACTTACTACCTTTTTCTTCCCTTGGACTTTTCCAACATCAGTTTCTCTCTCTTTCACATCACCTTATTCATTCTGTAAGATTCTTTGGTTTACTGTTAGGGGACCCATTAGGTAAAGAGAGAGAAACTGGTGTGGAAGAGAGATTAAGCATACTGCTTTCGAGATCAGTTTTCAAGATGATTAATTTCAGTGGAACATCATTGATCAAATTTGAACAAAAATCAAAGTTGAGTGACTAAAAGGCGCAAATTGAAAATGAGTGACCAAAACTTAAATTCTGTCAATGTTTAGTGGCCGATGTTGCTTTTAACTCTTGCTGCTCATGATTGCAAGTTCTCTAGTAGTGACAAGGGTTGTTGGCTGTGCTGCTGCTTACTGGTAGTCACTTACTGGCCATTGTGAATTGGTATTTGGATACCATCAAATGTCATCCTAGCTAGCTTGTTAGATGCCACAGCATCACCTACTTGAATGAAACTTCTAGTGAGGGAAAATGAAATTTACTTTGTTTCTATCAATTTTTGTTCTCCAACCCATCAATTTGGGTTGTTTTCCAAATAAACTGAAATTTTAATGATCTGAAGTATCTTTGACAGAGCTGATGTGTTACGGGAGAATGCAGAAGCTGTCTTTGCTGCTTGTGATGCAGCCCATGGAAGATGGGCAAAGCTCCTTGGGGTCCGTGCTCTCCTTCATCCTAAGTTGAGATTACAGGAGTTCTTGAGTATTTACAACATCACTCAAGAGTTCATTACTGCTACTGAGAGGGTATTTTTCTTTTCAGTCTCCATATTATATATAACAATAAATTTCTTCAGTTAATGGCAGCAATGAATTTATATTGCTAACCTGAGCAGATAGGTGGAAGGTTGGGTTATAGCATTCGAGGAACACTGCAGTCTCAGGCCAAAGCTTTTGTGGATTTCCAGCATGAAATGCGAGTTAGTTTTCAATTATTACTATTTATTTTTTTAATTAGTTTGGTTTAGTTTTACTTATTATTATTATTACTATTTATTTAATTAGTTTTTTTTTTTTTTAATTTAGCTGACCTACCTGTACTTTGGCTATTGTAGATGACAAAGATTAAGGCTGTGCTTGATCAAGAGACATGGGTCGAAGTTGATGTTCCTGATGAATTTCAGGTCATTGTGAATTCACTTTTTTGTTCTGAGGCATTAATATCTGGGGACATAGATGATGCTCGAGGTAACACGATCCAAGGCTATGGTGAAGTGGTTTCAAGCAATGATGGTTCAGTTGTTGCTGACAATGAAGGACAAAATGCTCAACAGCAACTTATTAGGATGGACTCAAGCGAAATACCCTTGCAAAATGCTGTGCAAGTGAAATCATCCCCATCTGAAGCAACAGAAAGAAATAAAGCTGATCCTACAATCTCTACTGCTCAAAGCAACAATACTAATATTAAGGAGCGTGGAAAACCTCCCTCTCAGACGCTTAACTGTGGAGGTGTTGGTTATCACATGGTAAACTGGTTAGTTTTTTCATTTAACATTTGTTTTTTAACCCAGTTTATACTTCTCTTCAATCCTATTTTCCTTCTTTAGAAAGGCTGGTATCTCCATAATCTTAATGCCACTATTTATAGCAATTGACGTGAGGTATCTATTGTCTAAGAATATGTCATGATTGTGATAGTTTACCTTCCTACAATATATCTGATTATTGTCTGCACTTTCTGAATTTATTAATGTTATTTTTATGTGGAAACTTCTTGTGACAGTTTATAACATCAAATGAACTTTCTAAAATTGACAATTCCTGAAGCGATTGTGATTTTTTCTCTTTTTCCCTTCTTGACCAGTGGCTTAATATTGCTGAAGATGTTGTCAGAGTACACTGATATGAATAATTTTTTGCCGGCACTTTCTTCGGAAGTTGTTCATCGTGTTGTGGAGATATTAAAATTCTTCAATACAAGGACTTGTCAGCTTGTTCTCGGAGCTGGTGCCATGCAGGTAAAAATTTGTAATAATTTATATGTGCATTTGCCAGTGTTTTATTTATGTTGACATACTAATCTGGGAAAAGCTGTGGAATGTGAAATTGTCATTATTAGATGAACTGTCCATATTATGCAATCATTTGTGATCCTAGCATATTCTTATTGCCATTGTACATATCCTGCATGATTCCATTTAATATCAACTTGAAGAAATCTTGGTAATCGTTGTAGCTTTTGATTGGGGTTTCTGCCATGTTGCAGGTGTCTGGATTGAAGTCTATTACTTCTAAGCATTTAGCCCTTGCTAGTCAAGTTGTCAGTTTTACATATGCTATTATTCCTGGTAGGCTGAGCTACGATGCTGCTTCATGTAATTAATAATAGGGTTATTGTTAAGTTCATGGTGGGTGTTTAAAGGACTTCAAATTAATTCTGGAAATATTACTTGTCACACAAGCAATGTTAAGTTGAGGCTTATTTTCTCTCCTTGTTTGTGGTTCAATCGTTTTTTCACCATATGTTTGATCTTTTGTACTTAAGAATTGGAAATTTGCATGATTTCTTTGTAAGTGATTTATTTACTGCTCTTTCTAAATGAGTTTACCCCTGTGCTTTTGTCTGGACTAAGAAATCAGGCGTATTCTTTTCCTTAAAGTACCTGAGACAAGAAAGCCTTTACTGCTCCTCGAGATTGATCGTGTAGCGCAGGTATGCTTTAAAGCAAAAAAGTACTTAACTATGTTACTCCCCTTATATCATTTATATCATTTGCATTGCTACATTACTTCACTTCTTCCCATGGAAGGTGGAAAAGGGTGGTTTGGTTGTTACTGGAACACTTTGGGTGCTAAAGTTTTTGTTCTTATATGTTGAACTTTGTTTGAAAGTACTTAGCTATGCTATTACTGATTGAGAGCACATGTTTGACATGATATTTCTATACAATCCTAGATTTAGTTCATCTTTTCCATGGATGGTGGGAAATGGGATGTTGGGTTGTAACTTGCAATTGGTGCACTTCGACTATTGAAGTTTTTTACTTTTATATGTTGAATTTCATTTGAAGGTACCTAGATGTTCTCTTACTAATTGAGGGGGGATACCTTAGGCTGAAACATTTATTATAATCCTGGAGTTTAACTGTTTATGCACTTATTGGCAAGTGTGAGCATCATAATAATTTTTACTGGATTTTGTACACAATCTATTTCATTGTATTTTCCCCCTTTCTGATGCCAATTAGTTTTTGAGAGCTTAGAGTTTCCCATTCCATGTGCTTGTGCAATGGTTATGGAGATTTATTTCCCTGGGTTAGGGGTATTTATCTGATGTAATCTTGTGAAACTTCTTAAAATGCATGCAATCCTGGAGAATCTTTTTGGTACCTTCGGAGGTGGTATTGCTTGCACGTGCATTTTTCTTGTTCAGATTTGCATTTTTTTTCTTTTTCTTATCTTGAATTTTATGGGAAAAATTTATTTATTTATTTTATTGCTTTTAAGGTTTACAATAATTGCTGTTAAACTTATTTATCCTTGCATATGATTACAATTCAGGATTACAAGGTTCACCGAGATGAAATACATACAAAGCTGGTCCAGATAATGAGAGAAAGGCTGTTGGTTCATTTACGTGGGTTGCCTCAAATTGTTGAGAGCTGGAACAGACCTGAAGATTCTGATGCACAACCTAGTCAGTTTGCTCGGTCTCTTACAAAGGTAATTACTGCCAAACGTTTTAATCCAGGGCTCTATATTTGCGACTAATGTTGTCAGTAATGTGCATATGCGAGAGAGATGTTGGATGGTAGATGAAAGGTCCTGTATGCATAGTTTTAGTCAGATGAGTAACCGAACTGAGGCACGCCTTATTGCCTAGGCACAGACCATTTTCCTGGCACAATGTGCTGCAAAGGCGCATCTATTTTATATTTTTTGATAGCCACCATTTGGTTGTGGTTGTTTTTTCTTTTCCCTGTTTACTTTATGTTGTTTAATGAGCTATTTATATAGGTCGGGGTAGTTTATGCTTATTTTTTATTTTCAATTGAAAAATAGCAGCAAAGGAAAAAGGATTCCACCAAACATAGACAGAAGAAATGATGAAAGCACCTCTACCTCTGAAATAGGATTTCTACAGTTCCATCTAATCAGTTTTTCTCTCACTTTCCTTCCTTCTCTATTCTTTGTGCTCCTGCACTCTGTTTTCCTTCCATTTTGTTCACCTAGTTCTTTATACTCTGCTCGATTTTTCCCATCTGAATTCTATGTACTGGAACTCTTTTTTATCTCAAATTTGGAGATCTTACCGTCCACTTGATCTAAGATTTTACTAGAGAGGAAATTGTTTCCTGCAAAATTTACCATTGCAAAAGCGTGTTGGTCAGTATAAATTAGGATTCTGTTGATACTTAGTTTCCTCTGTTTTGAGTAATCAAAGTCTCCTGGATCTATAATACCTGATTGGCTGTCCAATTTGCTTTCAGGAGGTTGGATTCCTTCAAAGGGTCTTGTCTCGGACTTTACATGAGGTGGATGTTCAAGTAATTTTTAGGTGAGATTTAAATCTTGCATGGTTAACAATTTTCAACTGCTGAAATCTCACTTTTTTATTTTTTTTTTCTATGCTATGACCTATTTTACATAGTAATTGATGCAAAATTTTAGAAAAGAATCTCAATATCACAAAAATCCTGAATGACTTGAACTTTATATTGAAGCTGTCGGCTAAGTTGGGGTTTTTATTTTATTTTTTACATATACAGTTTGAATAGCTTGTGATCATCTTTTAACTGCTTCATTCTAAGAATTGGAAGCTCATGCACCGCAAAGCACAACCGCATGATCACATGTGGTGTGTAACATTTGAGAATTTTCACTGTTGTAAAGGTTATTGGAAATGGTTACTGTGTCAAATACTTGTCACATAAGCTGGCAGAAGTAGAAACTTTACCTTTTGGCTTACTACTATATAATCATGTTGGTCTACGGAGTTAGTGCAAACTGCAAACAGATTTGTCAATTTCTTATGTGAAGAGTTGGCACAAAATCAGATGTTTCATGCCTAAATAGAAAATTATGAGATTCCATGAAGGTGTGTGTTACTAGTATTATGCTCTTGGAATAAAGTGGGGATGGGAACAAATTTAAACATGTTCTTCCATAGCAAAGAGTTATGTCATATGATTTTTGCAGGCAAGTGGTCATAACTTTTCATTCACAAATTTCGGAAGCATTTGCACGGTTAGAGATCAGCACTCCACAAGCCAAGGACAGGTATTAGTTTTTTAATTAATTCATTCAGTGAAGATCCAGATGTAATTGCATTTGTTTATCACTTGTCTGCTTCTGTTGGTAATCGTTATCTTTCACATGCCAGGCTGCATCGGGATGTTAAACACATTCTTGGATGCATTAGATCATTACCCACCGATAACTTGAATGAATCTGGTACTCCCAATTGGGGTCAACTTGATGAATTTTTGGTACAAAAGTTTGGGGCTGAAACAAGTTGAGAAATTTTCGTTGTGAAGTAGCGAAGATGTTTTAGCTTCTGATGGAGGCTGTAACAAGACTTCCAGGGAATATATAGAGATCAGAACCAGTTCTCAGCCTATATACACTTACCTTGTAGAATAAAATTGAGGTAATGTATTTGAACTTTTATCTGTTCTTTACTCTTCATAGTCAAATCCTTTATCTGCTCCTGCATTATTTCTTATCAGATATTTGTGAAAAGCAAACTGAGACGATGAAATTAATGATAAAAAATTCAAGCTTAATTTCTATTAACAAGCTATTTTGATAATTTATCTTCCTGCATGCTGAAGAATAGTAACTTAAAAGAACTACTGAGATTATGGTTTGCAATTTCTCATTTTGGCTCCGTATTATTCTGTGTATTGATTTTCTTTAAAAGTTATGTGTATTCTTTTTGGTTTTCTTGGAATTCGATGATTTCCATAGTATGTTTCCTGTTATTCAAAGATCATTTATATCATTCCTTCATTTTTTTTAATGTGGAAACACTTATTTTTAATAATGATAGTTTATTTAAATCAAGCAATGAGTTCGTGTAATGTGCTTGCCTCACTATGAATGACTACACCAAAGTGATTTTAATTATAAATGAAATAATTAATTGAAGACACCTCGTAAGCCTTTTTTTCTCACAACTTCTGAGCTAAATTGGCTCCTTTTGTGAGATTATACTGTGATCTCTCAGATAGACTCTTGGACTGAACTGGTATTTTGGGAGGATAAGTTTCATAAGGGTGGATCTTGATTATTTCAGGCAGCTTTAGATGTTGTTCATGGTTATTTAAGGCGCAAGGCGCATATATGTGCAAAGAGGTTGTGGAGCCTATGCCCAAGGCACAAGCCTGAGCAACGTGAGGCGCAAAAGAGAGGAAAATCACAAAATTAGAAATTTATTTTAATTTGGCATACAAGAGATTTTCTTAAGGTCACTTGCATATTCAAATCAATGCTAAGATCTGTAAATGAAGAAACAATTAAAAAAATTGGGAAAAAAACAGCTGCAAACTAAAATGTTAAGTGTCATGCCAAGGCGTGCACCTCATTGACATTGATCACATTTCAGTGCTGGAGGCGCTACAGCCTGTGCCTAGTGCACCTCAATAACTATGGTGTTATTGCTTCCAATGCTTCCGTTTTCTGCTACCTTTTTTCTTAAATTGTGGCGTACTCAATGTGACGATAGTGGTAAGTTATGTAGATATATCATCACCACAAACTGAAAGATAGCTTTTATCCTGGCCTGCATTTTGTTTTAAGCTTAGGGTTCTGGAGTTGAGTTCTGATAGAAGAGAGTTGTTTATTGTACATACATGGAAGGAATAAGCTTGGATTTGGTTCAGTTCTTTAAGTCTTGGGTAAAGTTGATTGTTTTTGTAGGATCTTTAATTATTTTTTCTCTCCCTCAGAAAACAAAAAGTTGAGGTTGGTTTATATAGGAGTGATTGGCATACAGACAAATTCCAGCAAAAGGTCAAATGATATCATTGACAATTAGAGGGTTGAAATGTATGCTGGGTACACTGTCCATGAATTGTTTAATCGGATCATCACAGTTCAAGAATGTGGCATTCTCTTTAAAGAAAAGGAAAAAGATATACGAAAACTAATTTAGTTAATTGGATTTGTATAATATGCAACTTGGATTATTTGTTAGATCTATTTTTCTCCAGTTTTTTAACATAAAAATGAAAGTATTTATTTCAGTTCTATATGGGAAACTCTTGGTGTACTAATGATTGACTATATTCCAGGTGCTTTGATTGCTTTTAGCTAGAGTAGATTAGTATTGTATCACATTCAAAAGTTGCGGCAGGAAGCAGAATTTTGTAGCAGTTTACACTTCGTATACAGTTTGGTAGTTTGAGATAGTGAACAGCGGGTACTGGTTACCAAGTGTGTTTCTTTCATGTATCAATTTCAGATGTTTGATTGCTCCATATCCAAATAATTGTATTGTAATATCATCAGTGAGACTAATCATTCATTTTATTTTATTTCTTTTGTTTCTGGCCATTAGCCATCGTTTGTTCTGATTAACTGCATGGCTTTCTTATATTAACCAATTATTATCAATGATTATGTGAGGTTCAAAGTTTTTTATTTTAGCTCGTGTAAATGGAATATATATACTCCTAATCACTTAATGTGTGTACTTGCTTTATTTTAGCTCAGGTGTGTACAAGAAAATTTTTCTATCTTTTTTTTTTTTTTTAGTATGTCCACGAGGTGTCCTGGCCGGGCCCCAACTATGGGAGGCACCTTTAAGCCTGTACTACATCCAGATTAATTTCCGTTCGCACTGGGTCGGTCCACGAAGGGGTAAAGTGCTCCCAATCAAAGCATTTCCATACATGAGCGGGGTTTGAACCTCTGACCTCACTTAAGGGATGAGAGCGCCAAACTATTTACACTAACCCTGATTGGTCTATTTGTCTCCTTTTTAATTTTGTATGAGATTCTTGCGTACGCTTAGTTTATGCATTACTATAGATAGTTGATTGTTTAATATTTTGTATTGAATGATTAATACATACTCAACTAATAAATATATATTAATAATCTAATAATTTAATATATACGTGGGTCATGCTATATGGTATAGGTAAGAATTTTTCTGATGTTGTAAAATGAATGTAAAGCGAGTGCTATGTTTGAGTTGGTAGAATATAAACTTCTATTCATAAATGAAAACAATTTGTTGATCTCGTCAGCGTAGAATGTTCAATTTTGTTTTGGGATCCTTTTCTGCACTTAAAATTTCCATTGTTGTCATTTTAATATAATTCTTTTTCTCCAGTTTTAGTAAAGATTTGTTCATTTCTTAATTGTTTCAAACTTTGTTCTGACTTTTCTGGCAACTGTTTGAATATTTGCTGGTAATATGAGATGGTGAAAGCTAATTGAATTTTGAAATTTCTTTGTATGTTCTGTAATGAATTGTTTGAGAGCGGGATCCATATTTTTAGTTATTGTCTTTTATAATTATTTATTTATTTATTTTCTCATGTGATATATGATCATATTCCATGAAGGCTAGATAATTTTCTTGTAAAGGGTACATATATATATCAGATAATTTTTTGACGTATGTGTAGATCTATCAATTTTGTTTTATGAGAAAAATGCAATTCGAATATTTTTTGGACATGCATAAATTTAATATCCGTGTTGATATAAATTTGCATCTGTCAAAAGAATTGAAAAAAGAATCCGATACATGTAAGATACTTTTAAAACTTGCATAAAAAAAAAATGAAAATTGAGAATTGTCAAAGATTAATCATGTAAAGTTCGAGAGTGATTTTTAAATATGTTACAAATTTATTATAAAAAATTTAAAATAGTCATTCAACAACTATAAAACAATAAGAAAATAACTAGAAAACAATATGAGAACAACCAATAAATTTTTTTTAATATTTAAAGAAATAAAATAATTAAAAAAACGTCAAAATAACCTGAAAACAACCTTCATTAACTAAAAAATAATAAATAACGTCAAAATAACATCAAAACAATCATTCAACAATTATAAAACAATCAGAAAACAATATGAGAACAATCAATAATAAATTTGTAATATTTAAAGAAATAAAACAATTAAAAAACGTCAAAATAACCTTAAAACAACCTTCAGCAAACAACACATAATATCAAAACAACCTCACATACCCACCAAATCAATGAAAAAACTAAAAATCTATCAATACTCAGAACACCATAAACACAAATTCAAAAAAAAAAAATGATTATCAAATCAATAAAAAACTCATAAATTGGTAAAAATTTATTAATACTTATAGCACAAAAAATACAAATCCAAAAATTATATTAGAAAAAGAAGAAGAAAAAGAAGAGAAATAAGGAGAAAAAGAAGAAAAAGAAACATCTCATTTGAGTTTTTTTAGTTGTTGTAAATCTATTGTTAGTGATGTTAATTTTACAAATCTTGTTATGGTTAGTGATGGGTTTGGAAGAATGATAAAGAAATTGATAGATTTTTAGAGAAATCATGAAAAGAAGAAGAGTAGAAGAAGAACTTGTAAAAAATGAAGGAAATTTTTTTTAAAAAAAGGTATATATGAAAATACGGTTGTTGAGTTTTAAAAGAAAACAAAAATCACTATATTTTTAAAAAATTTTATTTAACTTACGGTATTTGTAATATTTTGCATTTTTGTTTCCTTTTAAAATTTATTATATCCTACATTTGTATTATATTGCTTTCGTATTTGGTATCCATGCAACGCATATGTCACAGTATATACCACATGCACTGTGAATTCAACAAATGCTAAAGGGATAAATACAAAAAATACTATATGGTTAGATATTTTTTCATTTAAAGGACTGATATTTTTCGTAATATTTAAGAGTTTATAGTTTGATTTTACTTGCACTTTAGTACTCTATTTAGTTTTATTATTAAAAATAAATATAATGTTAAAATAATATGAGTATTTAATCATAAAATTATTTACTAAGTAGTATATCATTTAACCAATTAAAATAAATTCACAAAAAATAAACGTAAGATATATTTTTAATTTTATTAAAAATAAAAAAATAATTTTTAAAATAAATTTATAATATTTTTTAAAGTATCTAAATAGTTATATCGATGATAAATCATATATAAAAATATTTTTATTAATAAAAATTAATATTACATTAAAATTTTATTATTAATTAATGATAATATTAGTTGAGAGTGTATTAAAGTATTAGAAAATAAAATCATATATCTCTAAATGTCACAAAAAAAATCATAAATATGTCTTTAATATCGCAAAAAAATTACAAATATATATTTAAGTGAAAATACGTCATATTTTTTTTTTTATAATTATTCCAATACTACATAATTCATTGCACTTGCAATGACTTTTCAAAGCGTGCAGTGGAACTTACTACATACGTTTACTTGCAAAAGCACGAGTACATGGAAGGCGGCCAGAAAACTTGGAAGAAATGTGTTTATTTATTTAGGCCCGTTGGTTTGCGAATTATTTTCTTTTATTTTGTTTGTATTTGTGTTATAAAAAAATAAATTATTAGTTAAAAAAAAATAACTTAAAAATATAT
Source organism: Macaranga tanarius (assembly GCA_949673435.1). Taxonomy (NCBI): domain Eukaryota; kingdom Viridiplantae; phylum Streptophyta; class Magnoliopsida; order Malpighiales; family Euphorbiaceae; genus Macaranga; species Macaranga tanarius. The sequence goes on along the minus strand of CATIWO010771400.1, from coordinate 401 downwards.
AAAAATAACTTTACGTTTAAACTTTCCTCCGATGCTTAAATACCTATCAAATATAAAGAGAAAAATTAAGGGTTAATGGGTCTATCTACCACCAACTTTAGTCCATTTTGCCAATATATCCTCACCTTTTTTGTGTGGCTAACATGATACCTCAGCATGGACACATGTAATTTTGACTGAGGATAGAATTGCCATAAAACGTAAAATTGGTATATCAAATTGCCACACAAAAAAGGTGAGGATATATTGGCAAAATGGACTAAAGTTGGTGGTAGATAGACCCATTAACCTTTAATTTTTCTCTTTATATTTGATAGGTATTTAAGCATCGGAGGAAAGTTTAAACGTAAAGTTATTTTTATATATTTTTAAGTTATTTTTTTTTAACTAATAATTTATTT
>CATIWO010771338.1:0-14143 GCA_949673435.1 Macaranga tanarius | reverse complement strand
ATATTTAATATTAACATAAAAAATTATTTAATTGCTCACACATGAGAAAAATTTAATAACTTGAATATAAATAATTTAATATGACTTAATAATTTTTACATTGTAATCACTTAGAACTATTTACAATTTTATTAATTTGTTATGTTATTTCAATTTATTGTTTAATTATATTGCTAATTTTTTTTGATTTTTTTTATATTTTTATATTGTAATCTTACAATTTTATTAATTTTTTATGTTATTTTAATTTATTGTTCAATTATATTGTAAAATTTTTTAAATTCATTTATAATTTAGTTATGCAATATATAAACTTTTAAATTTTTTAAATTTTATTAATTTGTTAAGTACTTATACATGATATTTACCAATTATTAAATTTTTTTCGATAGTGTGTTTAATTTTAATTTTTTTTATTCAATTTCTTTTTAAAAAATAATATCATATGATGTTGAAAACTACTTTATAAAATAAAATAATTAAAAATAATTTATAAAATTAATTAAATTAACAGAAATTGTAGCACCCTCCAGGTACCATATACAAATGTCCATATAATACAACAAACACGTGACATATATATATAAAAAAACTTAATAAAAGATAGGTATACATAAATAAAAACTCTTGTTTGATATATTGGAAATACTTTATACAAGTATTTCATAATGTTAATATATATACAATTAAACTTAATTACAAAATGTCCAAATGCTATGATGTTGAAGATGGAGCTGTCGACACCAAGCCTGCCTTTGACCCATTTGAGCTCATAAAGAAATATATTTCAAGCTTTCTAATCAATTGAAGCCTGAAAACCACAATTTGCAAAGGGATGAGCTTGCGACTCAATAAACAATTATTAATATAAGCATACATATAGTTCTTCTCAAGAACTAATTAATCCAATATAAAATTGAAAACAAGTGAACTTTAGTCCATACGGTCTGAGACACGTCCGTGTATTTTTCAATCCAAAACATATTCATATACACGGCTATGAATACGCCCGTGTTCTTGCCCGGGTGTCTCTCGGTCCAAAATGTAAAAATTTATAATGTCATACACGGCCATGTATACGTCCGTGTACTCAACCGTGTTGCTCTCAGTTCAAATTACACAATTTCACAAATTGTTACACGGCCATGTACACGCCCGTGTACTAGACCGTGTAGCTCTCGGATACAAAAATACCACATGTAACATGGCCATGTCCTTACTTAAAATAAGTCGTATCTTGACACATGGCTCGAGACATACCCGTGTCTCTACCCGTGTTCCTCTCGAGTTCAAATGTTGCATGTATACATGGCCATGTCTAAATCCACAACAAACCGTGTACTCACATACGGCTCGAGACATGCCCGGGTCTCAACCCGTGTCTCGACACACGGTCAACCATATGTCTGTGTTCCATCTACACTGTTTGAGACACGCCCGTGTCTCTAACCGTATTTCAATATGAAATTCAATTCTCAATATACATATCATCAAGATCACACCCCTGATAAATTATGCACATATAAATGGGTGTGTATAATCACACAACAATCTACAACATCTTCACAAAACTCATAACATTAATAGCAATTTAACAATTGCTAACATGAACATATATGGGTGTATATACTCAATATCTACACCCCACCATAATCATCACATTCACTTCACATCATAATTCACACATTCAACATGTATGCAAATATGATGCTCAATATGTATGCAAATATAGTGTAACAATGCATGTTTATGCAAGTTAGTATCCAACCGGAGCTCTCAACACACATCATACACTTTTCACACAAATCTCACTTCTTTTCTTTCTCATATTTTTATTTTATTTATATATCTGTGGCCATTCCTGAGACTTTATGCCCAGCTTGTCTCAGATCTCACACGTGCGCGCATATATATATATGCACACATGAATGGCCACACCTGAGACTCTCTGTCCAGCTCAATCTCAAGCTGTGGAGCTCATCTCCACACACACACGTTTCCTCACATTCCTTACATTCCTCACATCATGCTATATGTATATTTTTCATTATTTCATAATAATTCGTGTTCAACCATACCACCTCAAGTGGCGTTCACAATTCAACATATCAAATTGCATATGTACAATCATATAATTACAATTCAACATTCCTTTCATTTTCTCATCGTGAATCACAATTCACCTTTCTCATAACAATTCATGTATATTATACCACACCAAGTGGCTTGCACCTCATAAGTGCCAATATTCACAATGTCTCACAAACACATTCTCAATCAACCAATTCATATTCTCATCAACAATATAAATATACATATTTTCATCATGATTTCTCATAACAACATATTCATATACATTTATATATATATATATATCATGCTCAACAATCTTGCCACTTAAATGACATACATAAATTAATATAGTTAAATAACTATAGTTACTTAAAAATTACTACATGTAAGCATCAAATTAATAATTACTTACCTCAAGCCTTCAACTCCTTCTTAATTAAAAGCTCCCCCTATTGAATAAGGTCTCCAATATCCTTATCAAAGCCTACACATAATTCATACATCAATTTATATAGCAACCATGACACTTGCACTCAACTCAATAAAATACAACTAAGTGCAACCCCATACTGTAGGTTCAAAGTGTCTAAATAATTCACACATAAGTCTAAAAATTATGAAACTGAAGCTAGATGTATGAGTCTACTTCAAATTTCAATTAGAATCACTCGATTTAGATGTGTGAAATTAATTATGAATTTTTGATGCAACTTGGGTAAAACAAGCAAAACAAAGTTGACAGCATGAGGATGAAATATAAAGCTGTTCCAGTCAGTATTAACAACAAAATTAGCTCTAGCTCAAAATACAAGAGTTGTAGGGGACTCTCTGAAGTTTCCAGAACATCTAACTATATTCAAATCAGAGCTCTATAACTCCATATATGGTCAAAATACTAAGACCGAAAAACAGAGGTAGCATACCCGAATTTTCCCAACATCAAAACCTAATTCAATTAATTAAAATAAGTGCAAGACTTACCAAATATGATGCTCAAAAGACTAATTGATCTTCTTAAACTCCCCAAAATCTTTGCTAATTGAGTAGAGAGTTATCAATTTCCTCCAAAACCTCTCAAGCTCACTCTCTTTTTCTTCACCTCTCCAAATCTCTACACTCACTAACAACACACACACATACACTTTACACATGCTCCAATCATAAAACAACAATTATACACAAAAGTCTCTTCCCATAAATACTAATTTATCTCTATAAAATACAATAATAAAAATAATAATAATAAATACACATATATCCCTTAATAAAATATCACCAAATATATAATAATATCTAGATATTATAGGTAATTATCACCATAATATCCACTAGCCTCCTCAAAGAAATAGAATTATTTCACAATAGCCCAAAATTTTCTATTGTGGCAAATCACTCCCAACTCACTCATCATTTTCTTCCTAAAATCTCTATACAACTTTTCACTTCACAATTAAATATACACAAATAAACTCCAACCAATCACAACCTTCTATTTGGCCACCTAAAGTCTTCTTATAATAATTATCCAACCCACCAATAAATTCATATTTATCACATAAATAACAAAAACAATAATACTTAATAATATAACAAAATATCATCAAAATATCTATTTAGCCCCTTAATGAAATAGACATATTGCACAATACCCCTATAACTTTCTATTGTTACAATTAACTCCAAACTTACCTTACAATTAGGTCTTTCTCTACACTCATGCACATATTCCAACTTAAATAAGGTTACTATCTACTATGCATAATATACCAGATATACGTTATAAATACATATGTGAAAGGGTGGGTGTTACATTTTTCCCTCTCTTAAGAAAATTTCGTCGTCGAAATTAACTACTCATCATCTTCCTAGAACAAATGTGGTTCTTTCTTTTTCATTAACTATTCTACTTTTCATGTTGCTTCTTTAGTTGAATAATAACTTCCTTTTACATTTACTATTGGAATCCCTTTATTCTTCAATCGTTTCACATTTCGGTCTAGAATTTCTATCAATTCTTTCAGAAATTTCTATTTCAGGCTTTTGTATCATGAAACTAGGATCCGATCTTATACCGTCTCAACATAATCACATGACATACATCATGAATAGATAATAATTTCCTTGGCAAATCTAATTTATGTGCCAATGGTCCACTTTCTTTACAATTTCATATTATCCATATATTTCAAACTATTATTTTTCAAATCTTAACACTCCCTATTTAGCCTTCTTAATCATATTAATATAGCACCCAAAGAAATGGATCACAACTGATGCAAATATCTCATCTTTGTATATGTTAAGCCTTAGACATAAAAGAACGATTGCTCCTATTTAATCGACATACGTATACCATACCTCTTCAACATAGAGGTACCAAAGCTCTCAGATTTAAATCTAATTCCTTTGTGACATATAGAGGTTGTAACCACAAGATTATATTCTTCTTTCAGTGCTCCTAATAAATTGAGATACATAACAACATAACATGCAAGGATGAACATTTTACTTACGTCAAAATGAGCTATTTCATAAGAAAAATTAAAGCTTTATTTATATAAATTGTATGCCATTAAAAGATTCCAAAGATTATGCAAATTTAATAATTGTAACTCTTACCTCACACTCATAATGTTTCTCTAATTACCCATAGAATTATTTTCACCTCATCCATTGAATGTCTAATACTCAAAATCATTTAAAATAAAAATTTTACAAACAACAATACTTGTCAATGCACATCTAGTATAAAATTTATACTAGAATAATATAAATGTTAATAAGCAAATTAATGCACATCATACGAGTTCCATATCTCATTACTATATTCAATGTTTTTATTTATTCCTACAATGGGAATAGCATCTTGCAATAATTCACACTTTCTCCTCTCAATCTTATTATTTGGTATCATTTTACATTTCACATAGTCGATGGTCACAAAGCCAATCGACATTGTTATCACACATCATAGCATCATTTATACTCAATGGATTACACTCAAGTTCATAATACATACACACATACAACTATAATTCAATATCAATATATTTAATATTTACTATATTCAAACATTATCGAAGAATCTTACTTATTGATGACATATGCACATCTAGTATACCATTCAATTCAAATGACAAAATCACAAATTTAAACCTTTCATTTTTAGTTTTGTATACCATATCTGAAAATTAAATGTCTTATCATTCCAAAATGCCAACAACTCAGTTCCAAATCTATCTTCAAAAATAAAATTGCATCTCTCAATTAATCAAACAACCTTTTATTCCTTAATTATAAAAAATTATTCTTCATTAAGATATTGTTCGATTGTCTGCAATTATTCCTAACCTCATACTACTATCCTTTTCTCTTATAGACTAAATTGATGCCCCTTATAATGAATTATTCCCTCTAACAATCTATAGTATTTATTTTATTTTTATTTATTTATTTATTTATTTTACATTCTACCAATTCCATTGATGTGTACAAAGAAATTAATATTACAGCTTTTGGAATAATTCCACTTCAAATCTATTCTTCGGTGCAAAAGTAGTTCTGATATCTCATCTAGAACACATTAGAAAATTCTCTGATTAGAAGTACATCTATTACTGTAGTACCCTCAAGTACCACATACATATGTACCTTAAGAATAAATAACACATGGCATGATATAAAAAGTTTTCTCAAAGAATATTCATATATATAAATTATTGTTCGATACATTGAAAATACTTAATATATATATTACATAATGTTGAAAAAATACACATGAACTTCATTACAACATGTTTCTAATGCCAAAATGGTGAATGCTCATGAGGATGGAGATATTGACATCAAGCACATTATTGTCCTACCTGAGCTCACAACAAGAATACACTCCAAGCTTTCTATCAAAGCAAACCCTCAATCTAGGCTATCTACTACCTGAGAATCACAATTGCAAAGGAATGAGCTTGCGACTCAATAAATAATTAATAATATAATCAAACATATAATACTCGTCAAGAACTAATTAAGGAAAATATATATAAATAATATTTATACACATCAAAATATGAGAATATAGCATTTAAACTGCACACGGGAGTCCAAATGACAAAGGAGTAAGTGAGCACTAAAATGTTAAGCTCAATTAGAGAATCTTAAAGATAGATTCTACTCAAACTCAAAGCATGAAACTTGTAGAGGACTCTTTAAAGTTTCTGTAACATCAAACCACGCCTCATTTAGAGTATGGTAGCTCAAGTTATGGCCAAAATAGTCTCTAGGGCTATGCCAGACCACTGGCGATTGCCAGTGGTTACCTGCTTCTGAGGGCTGGCGATTGCCAGTAGCTATTTTCAGTCGACCAAAATATGTCACACTCTTTCAGCCATAACTCTCCCTACAGAACTCAGATTTAAGTGATTCAAGAAACTATGGAAAACTAACTTAGAGAGCTACAACTTTCATGAAGACACCTAGACTTAATTCATTTATATGTATTGATAAAAATACCCTTGAAGTGACTAGTGATAACAAAGCACATGAATCTTCATCAAAACATAATAATACTTCCTACAACAATACATTCTAAGCACACTAATCCATACCAACCATCCATTAACATATAATATCAATAATTTATATTCAATCCACTTTCAATATATGCATATATATATACACAATATAATATTTTATGGTGCCTTATATACACCAATTCTCATCATTCAACACTTATGCAAATATAATGCGATAATGCATGTTATGAAAGTTAGTATTCAGATATATCTTTCCTCACATAATTTCCTTACACTTAGCCTCATTGGATATATTTCTCACAATTCATTATCAATCAAATGGCCATTACTGAGACTCTCTGCCCAGTTCAGTCTCAGTTATTATAATCAGTGGAGGCTCTCTGCCCAGCTCAGTTTCCACTATCATACATATTCCTCACATCATGCAATATGCATATATATTCATTATTCTCATAATAATAATAACCAAATCACCTCATGTGGCTTGCACAACACATATGCCAACATTTACAATTCACCATGCAATACTTTCTCAATAATATATATATGTTCATTATTTTTGCTACATTAAATTAGCATACTCAAACCAAGCATAGTCAATTAATTAGCTACAAGAGATTCATTATATATAAGTATTATACTAACAATTACTTACCAAAAAGCTTTAAACTCCTTATCAAGTAAAGCTCCCCCTATTGAGTAGGGTTTTCACCTCCTCTTCCAACTCCTACACAACATATATACTAATTCCAATAAATAACCATTACTACTCATTTTAATACACAAAGTGCAACTAAATGCACATGACCTAAACATACACACACAATTCTAATAACCCCCAAATTACTACCAAAGCTAGGGTTATATGTCTACAGCAAATTTTAATTGGAATCACTCAATTTAGATATGTGTGGAATTTATTATGGATTTTTAAGTAAAATCGGGCAAAACAGGAAAAACAGAGTTGGCCGGTTGAGCAAGAAAATGTATAGGTGTGCCAGTCATCTTAAACAGCAGAATTAGCTTTGCCTTAAAACATAAAAGTTATAGAGGACACTCTGAAGTTTTCAGAACATTAAACTATGCTCAAATCAGAGCTCTACAACTCCCGATATGATAAAAAAAAAAGGGACTAAAAAATAAGGTATACAGAATCTGAAATGAGCAACCAAAATCAACTCAACTACAACCACTAAAAACACAATTAAATCTTACTAAATGGGACTTCAATGAATATGAGACCTCCCAAATCTTCCTAAGGCATAAGATTTCTAGCTAGAGCAAGATCAAAATCCCACCAAAATCCTCCCAAAACCTCTCTTTTTCTTCTTCCCCAATTCTCTACACTACTACCCACTAACACACACATTTAAATATTCATATAAACAACTAGCCAATCAAAACTCTTTAAAAGCCCCTTAAGTATTCTTTACTTTAATAAATAATCATTACCTAATATTATATTATTATATTATATATATATCTCTTAATTAACTATAATAATAATACTAATATAATAACAACAATAATGATAATGTATATATATATATATATATATATATATATATATATATGTACACTCAAATATTATCACAAATATCCACTTAGCCCCTTAATAAAATAGGCCCAATACACAATAGCCTCATAATTTTATATTGTTACAACTAACTCCAAACTTTAATTCCACTTTGGTCCCTCTCTACAACCACATGCTCAAGTTTAACTTATACTAAGTCTTCTATCACATATGCTATATGAAATACATACGTACGTCACACACATGTGTGCTAAAGGGCGGGTGTTACATTTCTCCCTCCTTAAAAGAATTTCATCCCCAAAATTATTAACTACTCACCATCTTTCAGAAACAAGTGAGGATATTTCAGTTTCATCTGCTCTTCCACTTTCCACGTGGCTTCTTTCGGTGAATGGTGGCTTTATTTCACCTTCACTATTGGAATCTTCTTGTTTCTCAATTACTTAACCTTCCGATCAAGTATCTCCATTGGTTCTTCCACATAGGTTAATTTCTCAGAGATTTTAATCTCAGGCTCTTGTATGATGTGACTCGGGTCTAATCGATATCGCCATAGCATCGACATATGAAACACATCATGAATGGATAACAATTCTCTTGGAAAAGCCAATCTATATGCTAGTGGTCCAATCTTCTCAAGGATTTTATATGGTTCAACATACTTTGGACTCAGTTTTCCATGCTTGCCAAACTGTAAAATTCTCTTCCATGGTGACATTTTCAAGAAAACCTTCTCTCCAACCTTATACTCCATTTCCCAGTGATGTTTATCAGTATAACTCTTCTGGCGATCCTGGGCCGCCTTTAAGCATTTCTTGACCACTTGTACTTTATCTATAGTTTTTTGTATCAAGTCCGGTCCTTTAATTTATCTCAAACCTTTAACATCCCAACAAATCGAACTTCAATATTTCCTTCCATACAAGGCTTTATAGGGTACCATTCTAATGCTAGAGTGAAAACTATTATTGTAGGCAAATTCTGATAATGGCAAACGATCATCCCACCAGTTGCCTTTGAACTCCAAAGTACAAGCTCTCATAATGTCTTTCAAAGTCTGTATCATTCTTTCCGATTGTCTATCTGTTTGTGGATGAAAAGCAGTACTAAAATACAATTTAGTACCCACGGCTTCTTGTAAGCTTTCCCAAAAATACGATGTAAAATGCGAATCTCGATTGGATACAATTAATACAGGAACCCCATGCAATCTCACTATCTCAGAGACATATAAAGATGCTAACTTGTCTAAAGAATCCGTTTGTTATATAGGCAAAAAGTATGCGGACTTGGTGAGTCGATCAACTATCACCCACATCGCGTCATGTTTCTGAAATGTTCGTGGTAACCCAATCATAAAATCCATCATTATTCTCTCCCATTTCCATTCTGGTATCTTCAATGATTGTAACTTTCCCGCCGGTGCTTGATGTTCCGCTTTGACTTGTTGATATGTCAAGCATTTAGCCACGTATTTCGCTACATCCTTCTTCATTGTTGGCCACTAATAGAAAGGCTTCAAATTTCGGTACATTTTCGTGCTTCCGGGATGTATTGCATATGGTGCAGTATGTGTTTCATTCATAATTTATCTTTATAATTCTCCAACATCTAGAATACACACTCGATTTCTGATCATTAACATGCCATCCTCTCTAATTATAAATTGAGTGTTGCTTCCCAATTCCACTTTTTCTTTCATCCTCTTCAAGTACACGTTTTCCATTTGATCACTTCTGATTTAATCCCCAAGGATAGTTTAACTTGCAATGCTGCTAACAAGTGATCTTTCTCAATATCAAGATTAATATTTATTACTCGTAATGCCACAAGATTCTCTTTTTTATAGCAAATGTTTTCAGCTGAAGTCTCCACTATTTTGCGACTTAAAGCATCGGCTACTACGTTTGCTTTACCCGGATGGTATTCAATAGTGCAGTCATAGTCTTTCAAAAGCTCTATCCATCTTTGTTATCTCAAGTTCAACTCCTTCTGGGTAGAAATATATTTCAAACTTTTATGGTCCGTGAATATAGAAAATGTCTCTCCGTATAAATAATGCCTCCAAATCTTCAATGCATGGACAATGGCTACTAGTTCCAAATCATGAGTAGGATAATTAGCTTCTTGAGTTCGCAATTTTCTTAAAGCATATGTGATCACCTTCCCATTCTGCATAAAGACACATCTTAAACCTTGTCCTGAAGTATCCGTGTACACAATAAATCCCCCATCTCGAGTTAGCAATTCAAGTATTGGGGTGGTAGTCAAGACTTCTTTCAACTTCTCAAAACTTCATTGGCACTTGACGATCCACTGAATTTGTACATTTTTCTTTAATATATTAGTTAATGGTCTTGCAACAATGGAAAAATCTTGCATAAATCTTCGGTAGTAACCAGCCAATCCCAGAAAACTCTGAATTTCCGTCACATTTCTAGGTGCTTCCCATTCCATAATGGCCTTAATCTTTGATGGATCTGGTTTAACACCCTCTCTTGAAATAATATGCCCCAATTCACATTTACTGAATTTGGCGTACAACTGTTGCTCTCTCAATATCTGTAAAGCTGTTCGAAGATACTGCTCATGCACTTCCTTACTCAAAGAATAAATAAGAATATCATCGATGAAGACAATCATAAATTAATATAAATACTGATGAAAAGTCTTATTCATCAATAACATAAATGCTGCAGGTGCATTTATTAATCCAAAAGGTATAACTAAGAACTCATAATGCCCATATCTAGTCCAGAATGTAGTCTTGAGAATTGAAGTCTCTGCCACCCTAAGTTGCCAATAGCCCGATCTCAAATCTATCTTTGAAAACACTGTGGCATCTTTTAACTAATCAAGCAAATCATCAATCATCGGAAACAGATGCTTGTTCTTCACTATGATTCTATTTAATTACCGATAATTTATGGATAAACGCATACTACCATCTTTTTTTTTAACAAACAACACCTGAGCTCCCTATGGCGATATGCTTGGTCTAATGAATCCCTTCTCTAATAACTCCTCTAGTTACTTCTTCAACTCTTTTAATTTTGTAGGTGCCATTCTATAAGGAGCAATTGATATTGGTGTCGTTCCCGGAACAGTCTCTATCTCAAAATCAACTTGTCGATATGGAAGTAATCCCGGTAATTCATCTAGAAACATATCAGAAAAATCTCTAACTACCGGTACCTCATTTACTCCGGACTAACTTGGGTCGTATCCATAACATTTTCCAAGTAAGCTTCATACCCTTTTCTAATCAAATGGAATGCTGTCATCGCAGAAATTAAACATACAGGCACTACCTTTCTCTCTTATTGGGCTCAGGGAGAGCCAACGATCACCCTTAAGACCACAGAGAGATGGAGTTAAATGGTTTAATGCCTAGTTTCTAATCACCAATTGGTTTTTAGAAGCGTATGACAACCATTAGCTTCAGAACTCTATGGTTATGTGTGCTTGAGCTAGAGAAATCTAAAGATGGGTGACCTACTGGGAAGTTTGTCACAAAAAATGCCACCTCGATCCTAACAATTGGTATCAGGGCCTGGTCACATGTTCGATGGATGGGCTAGCATCGAATCAATCAGTCGGTGGTGGGCTAGCATCGGATCAACCAGCAGAGTGGGCTAGCACTGTATCAACTAGTAGAGTAGGTTGGCACTGTATCAACTAGCAGAATGAGCTGGCACTGTATCAACTAGTCGGCGGTGAACTAGCACCGACAATAAATGGCGGAGGCCCAAGGTAGGGGCCAAGTCAACTAGTGATATCGACATGTGAGCGCAGGACAAGGTCGAGTCCCAAAGTGTCGCTGAGGGGGAGATTGTTGGGCTTAGGGAGAGCCAGCGATCACCCATAAGACCACAGAGAGATGGAGTTAAATGGTTTAATGCCTAGTTTCTAATCACCAATTGATTTTTAGAAGCGTATGGCAACCATTAGCTTCAGAACTCTGTGGTTAAGCGTGCTTGAGCTAGAGATAGGGGTGAGCATCGGTCGGTTTTGGTCGGTTTGGTCAAAGAACCACCAAAATTGACTAAAACCGACCCTAGAAGAATTCTGACCGAAACCGAACCGAACCAGAAGAAAACCGAACCGACTTGGTTCGGTTCGGTCGGTTAACCGATTTTATTTTTTAAATAAAATTTTATTTTTTATTTATTATTTTATAATTTTTTAAGCTTATTATTTAATTATATAACTAAAAAAATATTTTTTATTTATAATTTTAATATATATATATAATTTTTTCTAATTAATATATTTTATTTAATATTTTTATAATAAATATATATGTGGTTCGGTCGGTTCGGTTATTTTCGGTTTTTCAACTTAAAAACTGAAACCGAACCGAACCAGTCGGTTATCTATTTTCAAAAACCGAAACTGAACCGAACTTATATATAACCGAACCAGTCGGTTCAATTCGGTTCGGTTCGGTTAGTCGGTTTTTGGTTTTTTTTTGCTCACCCCTAGCTAGAGAAATCTAAAGATGGGTGACCTACTGGGAAGTTTGTCACAAAAAATGGCGCCTCGATCCTAACATCTCTCCCACCAACACTATTTTTTTCTGCCCTTCAACATCTATAACTACCTCTTTGGTGTAGCAATTCACAATTGCATGATGCTTCGCTAATCAATCCATTCCCAATATAACATCAAACTTATCTTGTAACACCTACTTCCTAGATTTTCTATTCATGCATTATATTCTCATGATATTTAGAGTCTAGTTGTGGTATATGTCTACGTATGGGAATGAATATATTAGTAGAGAGGGACTTAATTGTCACAATTAGGAATTTATGGGGCATAGTATAATATGTCTATTTCATTAAGGGGCTTAGATGTAATTGTGTTGATATTTGATTATTATAATATCAGTATTAGTATATTATTGTTATTTAATATATATAGATTTAAATGGTTTGCTTAGTAATGATTAAAGAAGACTTTAGGGAGTGTTATTTGTTGGCTCTTGATTGGTTAATATTTAAATGTATATTTTAATATGTATTGTTGAGTGGAGAGTGTAGAGATTTAGAGGAAGAAGAAAAGAGGGTTTTTGTTTGAGTTTAGAGAGCTTGTAATCTTATTAAAGCTAGGAATTGAGAAGCACTAGAGGACCTATTATCCTTTGGAGCTTAGTTTGGTAAGCTTTCTTTGTATTTGAGTTGATTTGGTTGAGTTGTGTTGTCGTCAAATTCATGCTTTGCCCCTTTATTTTTCAGTCCAATTATTTGCATCATATCTTAAGTTATACAACTCTAATTTGAGCAAAGTTAGACTCTTTCGAAACTTTAGAGAGTTTTTTTATATTTTTTATGTTTTGAGTTTTGTTTGATTCTATTATTTGGAGGGGTCAATAGGGCCGGATATTTTATTACTTTCGTGAGTGCCCTGTTTTGGCCGGTTAGATTGTAAAATTTATAATTAATTTCACACATGTCCTGATTGAGTGATTCTAATTGGAATTTATTGTAGACACATAACCCTAGCTTTGATAGTAATTTGGGGGTTATTGGATTTGTATGTGTGTCTCTAGGTCATGTGGAACTTTGGGCAATTAATTGCACTTTGTGATATTGGGGTGAATTGCAATGTTGTTTGTGAGATTGATGTATGAATTATATGTAGGGATTGATAAAGGGAAGGAAAACACTTCTCATAATTAAAAGAAAGGCTCTTTTTGAAGAGGAAGAAACTAGAGGTAAGTAACTACTAATACATGTTATGTATGTATATACTTAGCTCATATGTTTAATAAGATATATTCTTATATTAGAATTTAATGAATATTTGATTATTTAAATGATGTGAAATGAGTTCCACCCTTTGTGTAGCACCCTCCAGGTACCACATACACGTGTCCATATTAATGAAATAAAATATGAATAATAAAATTTTTATTTTTCTTAAATGAAAAGATACTTTATATATATTAAAGTATTAGTTATACAATGTACATATAATTTACATATGTATACAAATA
>CATIWO010771300.1:0-10070 GCA_949673435.1 Macaranga tanarius | reverse complement strand
TGAGAGGTTTATTTATTTTGACCTCATGAGAGGTTCGTTTGTATTGAACCTTAAGAGGTTCGTTTATTTTGAACCTTAAGAGGTTCATTTTTATTGAACCTTGAGAGGTTCATTTATTTTAATCCTTGAGAGGTTCGTTTGTATTGAACCTTGAGAGGTTCGTTTATTTTGAACCTTAAGAGGTTCATATATTTTGACCTTGAAAGGTTCGTTTATATTGAACCTTGAGAGGTTCATTTATTTTAACCTCATGAGAGGTTCATTTTTATTGAACCTTGAGAGGTTCGTTTATTTTGAACCTTGAGAGGTTTGTTTATTTTGAACCTTGAGAGGTTCATTTTTATTGAACCTTGAGAGGTTCATTTATTTTGACCTTATGAGGTTCATTTATCGAGATAATGAAAGGTTCCTCTTATTTTATGGGATTACCATGTGGCAGTGTAACTACTAGAGTCTCTTCATTTTTCAAGACGTTGCTTCATTTTCTTTGTTCCTTGAATACCCTTTCGTTACTGAAATATGGGTATATCAACCGTTGGGGATATGTGGGGGATAGTAAAGATTTTCCCCGCTATATAAACCTTTCTAAAGTCATTTTCATTATCACTTCTCTCTCTAGAGCTCTGCCTTCTCTCTAAATTTTCTAGATGATCTGCATTTTTAGTGTTCGAAAGCTTCAAAGGTTATTTCTTCTTTCCCTTCTCTTTTCGATCTTTTATTTACTTTATTTATTTTTCTGATAGATATGGCCCCTAGACTTTCCCTAGATCCATCTGAGTTCCCCCCTCACTTTCTAAGGAATTTATTCAAAAATGTAGGAAGAAATATAATATTCCTGTTGAATATAAGTTTTTTCAAGCCACTTCTCATGTTAGGGCTCACCACAACCCCGATAGAGATGGGAAGCAAAATAGGATAGTAATATATTTAGATCCACTGGAAGGGGGTCTCCGGTTTCCTTTAGATCCCTTTTTAATTTTATTCTTTCGTGCCTATAACCTTACTTCGGGTCAGTTATACCCGAATGGATATAGATTTCTCATAGCCTTCTGTGAACTAATTCGTTCGCATGGTCGCGAACTCACAGTTTAGATGCATCGTTACATATTTTCTTTGATAAAAAAGAAAGGTGATCTCACCTATTCGATGTCCAGTATTCTTAGCTTCGGTTTATTCAAAAAGTTTCCTGATATCAGTAGAGATTGGAGAAGCAAATTTTTTTTATTGAACATGAAACTACTTTTCAACAAGTACCAGATGTATGGGCAAATGAGCTTCAATCAGTAAGACGATCTTCAAATTTTATAGAAGAAATCGATCTTACCCTGCTTGCGGATCTTTATTATCGGTGTTCCTCTTTGATGCCTTCCGCCTTTGTTTATGTTGAAAGATTTATATATAGATATGAGCATCCAACTAATGTTGATCTATACGATATTATAACTGAAGTTTCAGAATCCGGAGGTATTTATCTAACTCTCTTTTGTATTATGTAGATGGCTGATCTTCTTGCTCATTTCATGGAAGATATTGTGGATATTGTAGATGAAACTACTGAGGTTGCTGCCAACCCCGCTATTGCTGATAACCTTTCCATTCCCCCAATCACTGTGGAGGATTACGATATTTCGCTGTCTTCCCCTGTTCATATGGAAATCAGAGCTCATGTTAAACAAAAGGGAAAACGGGTGAGGGGTTCGGAAGGGAATTACGAACCCACTACTGAGGAGGGGGATATTAAGTTCAAACGTCCGAGATTAGATGTTTGTCCTAATCTGGTGACTTGGTTTGAGAAGAAAGTTGGGGATCCAAGTGTTTCCAATCTATTTGTTCGTGATCATCTTTCAGAAAGTCATCATCTTTCAGAAAGATATGCTTCGCTGGGAAGGTACTGATGAGAATAATTTGAAAAATCAGATCATTTATAGCATGATGGAGGTATCTTGTTTCTAACTATCTTCATGTTTTAAGGTTTCTAAGCATAATTCTGATGCCTTTATTTTTTAGGCAATTCAAGGAGTATTACGAATGGATGATATTCGTTATGTTCATAAGAGCAAACGTAGTCTTGCTGTTCAAAAGATGAACGTATTGAGCACGAGAGCGATCTTCGTAAAACAAAGGAGATTTTTGAAACTGTCAGAGCAGAGAGAGACAGTGTTCTCTTAAGTCTAGAAATTGAGAAGAAGGAGAAAGTGGATCTCTAAAGTTCTATTTTCCGATTGAGTTCCACCATAACTGAGTACAAAAAGATAATTACTGCTTATAAAGAGGAGGTTCGCTAATTAAAAGAGGCTCGGGCGAACGAGAAGAAAGGCTTTCAAGGCTTAACAATAGATTTTGTTCGAGCCATCAAATCAGAATACCGATGAATATTGTCTCTACAGCATTCCAATATCGACTTTTTTCCAATTCAAAGGATTTCTCTTCGTGACTTAAGTGAAGTGATTCGTAGAGAAAAGTCGGCCACTACTGTTGTGGAGAGTCACTCAACTGCTCAAGCTGGGGATGTTGACCCTGCTGCCAAAGTAACTACGGCTTCAACATTTACTGGGGGTCCTTCTGTTGGTGGAAGTAGTACTCCTCCTTCAAAAAAGGAATAGCTTGTTTGTAACCTTCCTATTTCTCACCTTTATAAAGGCAATTTTGTATCTTCTTTTCGGATTAATGAAAATGTCTTTTTTTTGTTATCGCTATTTGGTTGTATATTGATCTCTAAGCATTTTACTCGATCTTTTTGCGAGTTTAGAAGCTCGAGTATTGTTACTTATTTTGTTTGTGTATGGATTTATCTTTAGTTTTTTACGAGTATCGTTGCTCATTTTGTTTGCGAGTATATGGGCTCTTCGAGTATCGTTACTCATTTTATTTACGAGTATGTGGACTCGTCTTTAGTTTTTACGAGCATTATTACTCATTTTATTTGCGAGTATATGGACTCGTCTTTAGTTTTTACGAGTATCGTTACTCATTTTATTTGTGATTATATGGACTCGTCTTTAGTTTTTACGAGTATCGTTACTCGTTTTGCTTGCGAGTATATGAACTCATTTTTTATTTTTATGAGTATCGTTACTCGTTTTGTTTGCAAGTATATAGACTCGTCTTTTATTTTTACGAGTATTGTTACTCGTTTTGTTTGTGAGTATATGGACTCGTCTTTTATTTTTATGAGTATCGTTACTCGTTTTATTTACGAGTATATGGACTCAATTTTTTTATTTTTACGAGTATCGTTACTCATTTTATTTACGAGTATATGGACTCATCTTTTATTTTTACGAGTATCGTTACTCGTTTTGTGAGTATATGGACTCGTCTTTTATTTTTGCGAGTATCATTACTCGTTTTGCTTGCGAGTAAATGGACTCATCTTTTATTTTTTACGAGTATCGTTACTCGTTTTTCTTGCGAGTATATGGACTCGTCTTATGTGTGTCTCCAGAAATTAAAACTCTATTCTTTCTAGAAATGTTAGGATGATATTTCCCCTTAAAAACTTTTACAAATTATAAATACTTACTGGTAGTATTTCCGTAAGCTTTCTATATTCCAATATCTCGGGATGGTATTTCCCTTTAAATCTTCAAGTTTGTATGCACCTTTATCAGTTGCTTCAATGACTTGGTATGGTCCTTCCCAACTGGGATCTAACTTTCCAGTTCCTGTGTTGCCCTTTCCTATTTCATCTTTTTATAGGACCAAATCTCCTACCTTGAAAGTCCTTGATCGGACTCTTTTATTAAAATAGCGGGCGACTTATTGTCGTCGAGCTTCGGCTATAGCTGCAACATGTTCTCTTTTTTCTTCGATTATATCCAATGACATCCTGCAATCATTTGCATTCTCTATTTTGTTTAGATCTTTATCGACCCTATACGAAGGAGACCCTATTTCGACAGGGATTACTACGTCCATCCCATAAGCTAATCGAAAGGGCAATTCTCCTGTTCCACTCCTTAGAGTAGTGCGGTATGCCCAAATGACATTATATAATTCATCAACCCAATCTCCTTTCTTGTCATCAAGATGTTTTTTGATACCTTGTAGTATTGTTTGATTGGTGACCTCCGTCTGTCCGTTAGTTTGCGGATGGGCTACGGAAGTAAATCGTAGCTTTATTTTGAGGTCCGAACAAAATTGTTTGAATTTAAAGTTGTCAAACTATTTCCCATTATCCGTAATGAGTGTGTTTGGAATTCCAAATCGACATATTATCTCTTTATAGAATAAGTTGCGGATTCTCGCTTCCGTAATTGTTGAAATTACTTCAACTTCTACCCATTTTGTGAAGTGATCAATTACAACAATTATGAATTTTTTCTGTCCTGGAGCTATTGGGAAAGGTCCAAGAATGTCCATTCCCCAAATGGCGAAGGGCCATGGGCTTTTGATAGGATTCCGTTTTTAGGCTGGTGTATGTACAAGCTGCGAATATCTTTGACATTTATCACAGCTTTGTGCTAATTTTTGGGCATCCTGTGACATTGTGGGCCAATAGTAGCCTTGTAGTAAGGCTTTCTTAACTAAGGTGGCTTGCGCTTCATGAGCTCCATATATTCCCTCATGTATTTTTCTAAGGATGTAATTTCCTTCTTCGGTTGAGACACACTTGCTCCAAGGGTGGATGAATGATCTCTGGTACAAATTTCCATTATGAAGTGAGTATTGAGCAGCTTTTATTAAAATTTTCTTTACCTGGTTCCTATCATCAGGGAGCTTTCCTATTTCTAAGTATTCGGCAATAGGTTTAATCCATTCAGCTATTTTGCAAGTGGTAAAGACTTTATTCTCCTCCATAGAGGGCTTAGAGATTTCTTTCTTAAGGAGAAGGTTCTGGAACATAGGTCCATTTTCTGCTGCGGATTTAGCTATGATATCAGCTTTGTTTTCCGTTCTTGGGATTTGGACAATCGTCCATTGTGTACCATTCTCTTCAATCCTGCGTAGGAGTGAATAAGCTTTATCCAAATATTGACTCATATTTGGATCTTTGGTTTCATATGTTCCTTTTAACTGGTTTACTACGAGTTGAGAGTCGTAGAGTATTTGGAGGCTTTCCGTTCGCACTTCATTTGCGAGTTTTAATCCAGTGATTAAAGCCTCATATTCTGCGGCGTTATTAGTGGCTCCGTATGCTATTTTAATAGCATATTTGATTCTCAATTTTTTGGGGCCTATCAGTATTATTCCTACACCCGAGCCTTGTTTGCCCCGAGGCCCCGTCGATATACATTCGCCACAGGTTCTTTTCATTACAAGGCTCTATAATTTCAGTCATTTCTTTTATAAAATTAGATAACACCTGTGCCTTGATTGTTGTTCTAGGTTCGTATGATATATCGTGTTCACCCAGATGCACTAACCATTGGACGAGTCTTCCAGATATTTTCGGTCTCTGTAAGATCTTTCGTAATGGTTGACTCTTCGTACTACTATTTTGTGGGCTTAAAAATAATGACGGAGCTTTCTTGCCGTATGTACTAGAGCCAATGCTAGTTTATCTATTTTTGTATAACAGATTTCTGGCCCCCTTAGGACCTTGCTTACATAGTATACGTGATTTTGATCTCCTTGATCTTCTCGGATAAGTACCGATGCTAGGAATTCATTTCCCACTGAAAGATAAAGGTACAGTGTTTCCCCTGGTGTTGGTTTACTTAGCAGAGGTGGGGATGTCAAGAACTTTTTGATATCTTCAAATGCTTTCTGGCATTCTGTGTTCCATTTGAATTTCTTGACGTTCTTCATTGCCTTAAAAAAGGGGAGGCATTTCCTTGCTGAACAGGACATGAATTTTCCTAATGCAGTGATTCATCTGTTTAGTTTCTATAATTCATTTAGTGTAGTTGGAGGCTTCATATTGATGATTACTTCCATTTTTTCTGGATTAGCTTCGATTCCTCTCTGAGAGATCATGAAGCTAAGGAACTTTCCTGTTTTTACTTTGAAGACACATATGTCCGGATTAAGTTTGACTTTATATTTGTCAAGCTTTTTTAGGACTCGTTCTAAGTCTGTAGAATGATCCTCCTCTATTCGGCTCTTGACGATTAAGTCATCTACATAAACCTCGATGGTTTTACCAATATCTTCTTTAAAGATGAAGTTCATAAACCTTTGATATGTTGCTCCTGCATTTTTGAGTCCGAAGGGCATTATATTGTAACAGTATAACCCTTGATGAATTATAAAGGATGTCTTTTCTTAATCCTCTTTCTTCATAGGCATCTAATGATATCCCTGGGCAGCGTCCACGAAGCTATACATTCCATGGCATGCTGTTGAGTCAACCAACTGGTCGATGGTTGGAAAAGGATAACTGTCCTTAGGGCAAGCTTTGTTTAGGTCTGTGTAGTCTACACACATCCTATACTTTTCGTTTGGCTTTCAGACTAATACAACATTTGCTAGCCATTCAGATGTCTAACTTCTCATACGAATCCCGCTTCTAAGAGCTTCGTTGTTTTTGATTCTATGGTCTTCTGCCTTTCTGTTGTGAAGTTTCATTTCTTCTGTATCATTGGTTTAATGGAGGGATTAATGTTCAGGCTATGAGCCACTACTGTTGGGTCAATCCCCTCTATTTCTGATGCTTACGTGGCAAAAGTGCCCGAGTAATTCTGCAATACTCATTTTAATTTTAATTTTATTTATTGAGGTATCTCACTATTGATTTTTATTGTTTTGTTGTTCGTTAGCTTTATTTCTTTCAATTCTTCTACCGGTTCTGGCTTTATTCCTTATTTCTTGATTTTCATGTTGGATTCAATCGGAAAGGCTTCTAATTTGTCTTTGGCAGCTAATTGGTAGCACTGTTTGGTGATCTCCCTTGATTGTAATGACTTTCCCTAGAATTGGGATTTTCATTGTCAAGTACCTTATACTTGTTACCGCACTAGTCTCCCATAGGATTGGCCTTCCGATTACTCCATTATATGCTAACCGAGTGTCAACAATGTTAAACAATGATTTTATGGTAAGGTGCTATTGGGAGTTTCGATCTCCCAATTCTATCTCCAATTCAACACTTCCCATTGGTTTTACAATTCCTCTAAAAAAATTGGTTATCGGGTTAGTGATTGGTTTCATCTCTACTATTGAGCCTCCCATTGCTCGGAAGGCATCCCAGGTAAGAACATTAACTGCGCTTCCATCATCTACGAGCATCCTTTTTACTAGGTAATTTTTTATGTAAGTATTGATGACTAGTGCATCATTATGAGGTTATTTGACATGTAGTCCATCCTCTGGGGTGATCGTAACTGTTGGCGTAGGAAAATTGGTTCGTGTAGTATATATATCTCGTTGTGGTCTTTTCCTGCCTTCGGATGATGATTCACCACCTACGATCATATTTATAACTCTGGATACATCTCTGTGAGTCTTTTTTTCATCCTCTTGATGTTCAAGCTGAGTGTCCGAATTCCTAGTTCGCTTTGGGAAATCTTCAGTGAACTTTTTCAAAGAGCCTGCTTTGACCAATCATTCTATCTCTATCTTGAGATCCTGACATTCGTCTGTGTCATGACCATGGTCTCGATGATATCTGCAATATCAGTTTTTATCTCTCTTTCCACCATGAAGTGGATTAAGTTTCCGCGGAGTTGGTATGTCTTTTCCGTTTTTCCTAATCCACATTAAAATTTATGATATAGGAGAATTAAGAGGAGCGTATCTCCTGTCGTCATTCCTTTGTTTATTGGAACCGTACTCCCTTTTTGTTTCTTTTCTCTCATCTTTTCTTTTTGGCCCCCTTTCTTCGTCTTTTCTCCGCATGTTTCTTCTATCTTCGTCTCAGTCAATCAGCTTGGTTGCGATAGCCATTACCTCCGGAAAAGTTTGGGGCTTCTTTGTCGTTATCTTATCTCTAAGCTTCCCCATCTTGGTTCCAAATTTTAAAGCATCTATGGCTGATTCGTTACTCAAGTACTCTATTTGTATAGCGATTTTGTTAAATCTGTCAAGATAACTTCAAAGTGTTTCGTTATCATCTTGCTTACAAAGTCGTAAATCATTGATGCTTTTCTTTGGCGGGATATTTGTAGTGAACCAAACCCTGAATTGTTCGATTAACTCTTTGAAAGTGGCTATAGAATTTTTTAGCAGTCTATAGAACCATCTCTGAGCTGTGTTTGTCAGAGTTGTGGGAAAGACTCGACACATGATCGCGTCGTTAACATTCTACAACATCATCTTCGTGCGGAACATTGAGACATGAGCCACGGGGTCACCCGTTCCATTATATTGATTAAGAAGGGGAATTTTGAATTTTGAATTTTGAAGGCATTACGGTTGCCATTATGCTATGAATGAATGGAGTACTCCCATCCAATATGCATTATTCTATCTCATCAGGTCCGGTTCGAACCTTATGTAATGCTTCTCGTAATTGACGATTGAAGTCAATCCTCTCTCTTCTTGGATAATTGGATTCAGATTCCTGTTCAGAATTGGATTCTTATCTCCTGTTTCTGTTATCCCATGATTCCATTCATTCATTACGGAATGGGTGTCGGTTGTCAATGTTCACCCCTATTATTGGAACAGATCTAGGAGTCGATGTTCCTATAGCAGGCACATCTGTTGTTCCTTGAGTGAAGAACAATATCCGTTATTGTACAAACTGAAGCTGAGCATTGAGGCTCTGGATTATTTGCTCTCTGGCTAATAGTGGTAAATTGGGTGGAATGAGAGTCTGACTGGTTTCGCCTATATTCGGAGGAGTTGAGAATTCTGGCAAGTTTAGAAAAAGAACAGTTGGAACCGGTCTGGACATATGCTGAAAAGGAGCATAATATGGTGAAGATATTCTGTAAGTTATTCCTGGTTGAGCAGTGGTTGTCAATTGTAAAGACTCCGTTCCCTGAGATTATGAACGATCACCTTGGGAAGTTGTTGGACGTGCTTGATTGACAACCAATGTGCTGGTAGATGCTCCACTTTGATCAGGTGGAGGATCCGAAGTGTTAGCCATGAATTAACACAGGAGGTTTTGATGAGTGTCGTATGGAAAACAAGATTGTTTCCTACAGACGGTGCCAATTGATGAATGTCAACCTCCTCCAAACCTACAAGCACAAGAGAAAAACTTGGATGAGCCTAGGATCTTTGATCCGTAGGTTCTCCGATGCTTAAGTTAGAGAAAGTCTGTTCAAGATGATTTAATAATGAAAGATATGAGCCTATATATAGGCATAAGAAGGACATACCTAGTCCTTTATGGATTAGTAGCACGAGAGTCATAATTCCTTACCAATTAGGTCTCTTTATGATTATGTAGTTAGAGTCCTTTTTGGACTGAGATTCATGAATATGGGGACATGATATTATCATATTTATCAGTAATGAAAGACCAAGATCAAGTTCATATTACTAATGGACTATTCCTGGGAAATGGAAATATGGTGTTAAAAGTTATCAATGGAAAAATTTCAGGATTAAATATAGTGAATAATATGTTTAACGGAAACTCAAAAAATATATTCCTTATGGTGAAATTAGATGGGCCTTTTAGTAGCATTTGTAAAAGTTGAGAGTAATATGGTGAATGATAGTTTGTATTAATTACTTTAAATGATACAATGTACATGTCTCTTTATATATAAGAGATATACAAGCTCTAAGTTACAATTGATAAGGGATAAGAATAATAATTTAAAAATAAAAGTTTGTTACATTAAGTAATATCCTTAACACCCCCCTTAAGCCATTGGGGAGTGAGAAAGAAGACAAAGATGAGAAAAATGATGCAAAAATTTTTGAACTCCCAATGGCTTGATTAAAATATTTCCAACTTGATCTTTACTCGAGAGAAAGCCAATCTTGATATTGCCCTTAGCTACTTGCTCGCGAATAAAGTGATAATCAAGCTCGATATGTTTGGTACGAGCATGAAAAACAGGATTATTAGACATATATATGTTTATGCATAAATTAAAATGCAATACTCGTAAGTATACGAGATCGAATTAGTAGTATATGGTGCGTACAAGTGTCGTATCCCACAAGGATTAAATGAGCTAGCCACTAATTAATTTTATTTAAAACTTGTTTAAGGCTCAAATAAA
>CATIWO010771247.1:0-30256 GCA_949673435.1 Macaranga tanarius | reverse complement strand
TATTTGGTATATTTTATATTTGTTCCTATGTGATTTATTGTTGCTATTTTTATTTTTGACCTGTTTATTTTTATGCAATATTTTTATTATTAATTGATGATGATTTAATTAACTAGGGATTTATGAATTAATTAATTATTTATTTTATGGTTAATATAAAATTAGGTTATTTGACATTGTAAAATAATTTAATTAATTCTAGATTTAAGTTTTGTAATTTATTAATATGCATCTAGCTAGAATTTATTAATTATGTTTATTTTGCATTAACTTTCTTATTTTTTGTAGGATATTTTGATTTATGATTTGTGTTGCAGGCCTACACATTAGATAGCCCACGGGCTATTTTTATTTATTTAAGTTGTTGTTTATTTTTATTTATTCTGCATGTAAAAGGGTTATAATTCATTTCTCCTCCCTCTTTCTTTGTGTGTGCTTTTAATTTTGGTTGTTTTATTTTTATTGTTTTATTTTGGATTATTGTTGAATGGTGTAGATGTATGGACCAGACTAAAATTGCATGTAATTGGACTAATTAATAACTTAGGCTAAAATTAAAATCTAAAAGTTGAATGAAACCCATTTGCATGTAATTAAAGAAATAATTAAATAATTAAAAATAATAAAATATAAAACATAAATGGAGGCCGATCGCAAGGTCGGGTGGGCCGCTAAAAGCCCATATCCAGTTTCCGAACCCAATCTCTGAGGACGGTTGCTGGGTATCTTCCGTGGAATCCAGTTGCTGTAAAAGTGTCCCGGGTTTCATCCGGGTGGCAACTCCCAACTCCGACTAAAACCCTTTAAAAAGGCCCAATGTTGTACTCCTAGTGGGCCCTGAGCCCGCACAGTGCCATGATCGCTGGACACTTGGGCGCGCGCTGAACCCCGCCGCCTACACTTATATTTAAATTTTCATTACATACATCCAATAAAAATATTTTTTGTTATTTAATAATTTTATTAAAAATTAATACATTAATTACTTTTTGCTAATTATAAGACAAATTTACTATTTATATATTAATTAAAAATAAAGTTGATATTTTTGTATTACATATTTATTTTTATATTAATTTTTTAAGTTTAAAAAAGAAAAAAGTATTAAAAATTAATACTGATTATACTGAGGAGCACATATACACAAAAACAGCTGCCATGTTGGTGTGCCTTGAATTGGGTAATGTGATGAAAAGAGAGGGTAAGTGTGAAAGAAAAAAGAACCTTTAAGGTTCTAATTGATATTTTTATATTAAAAAATTACAGTTTCATACAAAAAGAAAATGGAGACTTAACATCTATTAAGTGAGGGGTCAAAAACACATAAAAAACTTCATTTTGTACTTAAATAGTAAAAAAAAAATGTAAGGGTATATGTAGTCCTAAAATTGTGTATATGTTAGAAAAGTTTGAGGATTTATTTGAAAAGAAAAAAAAAAAAAAAAACCAAAGAATTTGGCATGGATGAACAGTTGGCCTGGCAATGTGCATCCAAGCTGTTTTTTTGTATGTGAAAATTGCCCGTACAGATGAATTATTATAAATGGTGTGAAATTTACTCTCATCTTAAATTCTACTCCAAGAGAGTTCCTTCACACTCTTGCTGAATGTTCACATTCGTCGGATGCTGCATCGATCTCTGGTATGATTTCCAAAGTCAGGCAGCAACGCCAAGCTCAGAACAGAGTTCATCAAATAGCAGAAACGTCAGCAAGAAAAAAGATGATAAGGCACATACAGATGCAATTAGCAAGAAAAAAGAACTGCAAAAAAATTCTGCCATTGACGGTATCTAATGCAAAATGCCACCTGAAAATATTTTGTTTTCAAGTTATGTGACAGTCACTAAGAAAATCAACTAATCATCACACTTCTATAAGACCCAAAATTAATGGATGATAAATAAGATGATTAACAGTTCAAAACAAGTATATTATAAAAGATTTAACTAACCACAGCGTAATGCGAATACGCAATAAGAGCAGTTATAAACCATATCTCCAAAAAAGAGGCACAAGCACTAACAACAGTGACCAGGACAAGAATTCATTATACGTGCACCCAGAAACCATAGAATTCAACTAACTTCATCTCTTTGTTAGTTATTTTATAAAAGATTTTCTCACAGTAATCCATCTCTCTGCACCGGTCATTGTAAGGCAGAAGTGAATTCTCAGTAGCACTGTCATCCATGATATGATACATCAGCACTAATGAATATAGCTCTTGGCTCAATCCACTATGGAAGAGATGGCACAACTGCAAGAATTTTTATGAAGGATACTCAACTAAGACTTCATCCAGCTGAAATCATCCTCAGGAGAAATTCTACAGCTTCAGAAGTTGATACCTTTGAATCAGTTGATCATACTCTCAGCAATATATCCAGTGTCAATGCGTAATGCAAGAAAGAGGGGCATTTAGAACTGAAACATCCAAATCAAATCCCAGTTTAAGCCTTCCAGCATGTATTTGCTGTCTTGTTATGATCCAACCCAAGCTTGCATACAGACTTTAAGCAAGCATCAATCCACTTCTCATCATTGCATTGTAGCATTCCATTTCATTTTCAAAACTCTCATTCTGGTTGAGAGCAGAAATCATGGAATTACTAAATTCCTATCATCTATGTGCTTAAAACTTATGAGCTTCGTCAATCACACTAGATTTAGCATATCTATGAGTTAGTGCATTTCCAATTGCAACTTCAATGTCATCAATTCCTTGGATCATACAAACCTCCCTGCTCTTTGTTCTCCCTTCCCCAACATATAAAAATAAAATCAACAAAATACTCTGATAAAATCACAAATAAATCAAGATTAATATATCAACCAAGTTTGTCATCTCCAAGACGACTACAACTTTTCTACGCCGATGCCTCAGTGAACCTCACCCAACCATCAAGCCATATATAGACAGCTCACAGCATTTCACATCCTCATCCCAAAAATCTCCTTAGCATATTCAAACTAGTCAAAATTGCCACTACATTGATGTCAGTACACAATCAAATTCCAGCTTATCTTCTTATATGATTTCTCATGACCCAACAACTAAAGAAAGGCTTCTTAATTCAATATTCTATGTAGCATAGAAATGAACAAATGGGAAAAATGTGTAAATCTTAAAAATATATAGGCATATTTATTTATTTTCTATTTAACAATTTAAAACACCACTTGTTCAAATAAATATCACTATCAATTAACATATAACTATCAAATAAAAGTTCATTGAGGATAATAACAATAAATCAAATGAGCAAGTCAATAGTCAACCATCAAAGTATACAAAAATAAGAGTATTACATTTTTTTTAGTGACAAATATTTTACAAACTAGAAATGCTTTCCTTATTTTAGGCAAATTACAAAAGTGGCCCAGAGAGTTTCAGAGGCTGTTCTTAGAGTTTCCGTGTTAGAGACGTCTATGAAACAATGAAATGTTGTTCCAGAGGAGTTTCTGTGCTTCATTTTATATCTTAAATGAAACCCAATTTCCAGCATCATGAATCCTAGCAAATGTTTAAACAACCTCAAAACTGCAAACAATGGAGTCATCACAATGCTATGCCTCTTTATTTCTAGTGCATATAAGTTAGATTTAATGCAAGCCTTATTCCTTTTCCTAACTTACAACAATAATGCCTTACTTCTCTATATATGGAATCATCTAAACATTTACTAGTCAATATAAAGTTCCATGACAAATTTCACAAAACTAAAATGCCCTTTATCTCTGTGCTGGAGCTGTCTGTTAGTTTTACCAACAATTGGGAAAATGATTAACAATTATTTAGACTATTTCCTAAATGAGGGGGTGGCCAAGTAACTTCCAAATATCAGAATCATAAGCATCAAGATATATGCACACAGAAATAGGCATATCTAGTTGTCTAGTTCTGAAAATTAATATATGTGACAAAAATAAATATTTTCTGGTACACATGCAGACAAACACAAAATGATGTAATTACTTTCATATTTCACATACACGAAAATGCACAAGATTAATAAATCTGTGTATACATAGTGAGCTTTTTGGTTTAGTCCAACACAAAAAGGCAAAAAGACTGAGCATAAATTTCGAAGAAGCCCAAAAATGTTATACTAAAATTAATGCAGCAAATAACAACTAAGAATCAGGATTCAGTCAAGCAATGTAGTGAAGTAGTGGCATAAAAATCTATAAGATACATACAATACATCTAGTCATCATTCCTTTGAATTGCTCAACAACTCACCGAATTCAGTTGGTAGAGACAAAACCCATCTTCAGATGGTAGATACATTACTAGTGGAGTGATACATGTCAGCAAATTTCAAGCACAGCTGACGGTCTCTATCATCCCCCCAGCCTCCCCATCCCTTGAACCCAGCTTTATACCCTGGCTGATGCTCGTAAACATGAACTTTCCAATTGGAATTGATGTTTTCCACCTCATCAATATCTTCCACTGCAATATTTACCACACCATTGTCGATACAAGCATTTTTCTCCCCATGACCCTGATGCAAACCGCACTTCCCAAAATGAACAGCGCTTGTCCTCGGTCCCCGTAGAGTATAAACAGGAACACCAAATGAGGGATAAACTGTTGCCCACATTGTTATATCCCAATTGTAATCATCAAAGAAACAAAATTCTCTTGCCTTCATATGAATTTTTCTCCAAACAGTTCGATTGAAGGAATAGCCGACATTTCCCATTCTCTCAGCAACTAGACTATCCCAATTTTCTCCTCTTGAATTCACATCACAAGGTGCTAAATTTACAGCATAACAATTTGGACATTTCTGAGGCTTCAGTGCCTTGAGCATCTGCAAGTTGCGATATGCATTAGGAAAAATGAAGTGATCCTCCTCAATGAAAAGAATATGACCTGAGTGCCCCTTTGTCTCCCTCAATCCATCCCATACTGTGTTCATCATCCACCACCAATGATGCTTCAGTGACACTATCTTTGGTGACCGATGGTTTCCATATTGATCAGTATTCCCTACACAATGTTTCTTTGCTGCATCATCCTTATCCTTGCAATCATTAGAAGAAACGCCAGGAAAACTATCAGGAAAAATGTGAGGCGAGTAAGGGGCAAATATCTGTTTTACCTGGCAAAATTTGATATTTTGAACAATCTTGTTCATTTCTTCAAAGTACCCATCATGGCTAACAATAAGTAATGTCTCGCTTATCCCTACTACCTTTGATAAGCTGTCAACAACCGCTTGGAGATATTTGGGCCTATTATGAACATATAGAACAATGGTTATATGATCCTTGGCTAGCTTTGGAAATAAATCTACATTTCTTGGTGGCAACTGGTTAAGCTTCTCCAATCGAATTGACAATTCAGTCTGTCTGGGGAGATCAAGTAGAGCTCCATAATGTGAATAGTTAGAACTTGGTCCCAAGTCCTCATCTGTTTCATTTAAAGACCGTGAGACAAAATTTGAAACTGAATTTGTTCCAAGCAGAACAATCAGCAGCAAAACCCCCAATAATATGACTAAAGCTAGAGATACAAATTGGCGCAAAGGCCCTGCTTTAAGGCGGTTTCTCTTGCCATTAGTAGCCATAACATCAAACCGTTTCGTCGATTATAGTTGCAACATCCCCAATAGCTCTCTCTTTAAGTAAAAATACTTATTAAACCTTCAAGCACAAAGAACCACAGTAACACACTGAATAAGCTAAAAGGGCATGTGCTAAAAACCTTAGAAACTGCTTTCAAGATCAATATTGAATCATCAAAACTCCAAATTGTCCAAACCCAATAAGTAGAATCAAACTTCTCCCACTGATGAAACATAGAATCAATATAAACAACAGGATACTTATGCTTCAGTATCAGACAACAAATATATGACAAAGAACACAACATTCAGATAACAAAGTCATGCTTTGTGATTGCATTAATTCAATTATGAAGTTATCAAATGAAGCTAATTAAACCCACAAATCACAAGAGAGAAAAAGACAGTACCTTGGCTGATATTTGGCTGATTTGAAGAGAACCCTTTACTCCTTGCTCCAAGAAGGTCAAGAAAGCATTGGATTTCAGACTCTTTAGCGGTTAAAACACAAAACCCATAGCAAAAACAACAAAAGCCCAAGAATTTGTAGTTGAAACCAACTCTTACAGAGAGATAAAATCCAAAAAGAGCTCTTCAAGGATTGGAAGATCACTTTTTTTTTTTTTTAAACGAGACTTGTCTTTTGTGTTAATTTTCTTGGGTTTTGTTTGTTGGGATTTTGCAGTAATAAGAAAGAAAATCAGTTAGTTGGACTTTTCTAATCAACAATCAAACTTTCAACTTCTTCTCTAGTAAAGAAAACGGAGCCTTCAAGGCAAGTTGAGTAACTTGATAAAAATTTTCCATTACTATTATTATCATTAATTTTTTTTAACTACTAATATTCAAAATTGAACTTTTAACTAATACAATTATAAAATTCGATCTGGGTATTGTTATTATCATTATTGATATTATTATAACCTTTTTTTAATCAATGATATTACTATAATTTTGCTTGAAATATTTTAACTTTATTGTTAGTGTAAAGAATATTTAAAGAAGTTTGATATTGGAAAGTCATTGTTTGATGAATTTTTATTACTCTCTTCATTAAATGATCATATAAACTGAATTTCTTTTTTTGTAAGTTAGACTATTTTTAGAAGTATTTTTTTTTTAATTTTTTTAAAAATAATTTTTTGCTTATATTGAATATAATGATCATTTATGTGAAGATATTTTAATAAATTCGTTTATTTATGATGAATATTTACTTTTAATTAATAAAACTATAAGTCAATGCTTATATGGTTTAAATTGTTAAAATTTCCTATTTTTGATGTCAAAAACAAAAAATATCTTTTGATATATATATATATATTAAAAGATGTCTGAAGTTTTTCTTAAGAAAAGCTTGAATTTTAGTTCAACCTATGAATACTTCGTTTCTTAGGCAATGAAATAGGGTAAAACAATATGATAAAAAATTGAAATAAATGAATAATTGAATATTGAAATGTAAATTAGAAATGGTTTGTTTAGATTTTTTTAATTTAGTGAAAAATAAAACTTTTATTATTACTTTTTTTTTGAACAAAATTTTATTATTACTTATTGATTTGAAATTCAATATTTTTAATAAAGAAAAATATTATATCAAAATAGGTTAAATTTGTAGGTTTTAAAAAATTAAAATTTTAAAATTAAAAATGAAAAATTTGATTTCAGAATTAACTCATGGTTTTTTTTACACACTGCACAGGCTGAAGTCAACGACGACGACCACTTCATTTTATAATCCTGTCCACTATAAAAAAAAAAAAAAAAAATTTGCCTGCATATGACTCGGTATCCAAATTACAGGACATTCTCCATTCATCTTCTAACCATGTAACTTGTAACGGTGTTGCATAAGATACAACCCCACCTCGCATTTCTTGTCTATGGACATCAAATTTTGTGCCATCACACAATAACAAGGTCTATCAGCTAAGCAAATTTAATGCTATGTCTTGCTATGCTTGGAATGCATCTCATCACTGGCAGCCAAGCATAGCAAACAGCAAAGACTTTGAACAAACAGAATCATCAGAAAGAACACTTTCACCCGCTGGAATTTCTTTTCAACAATGCATCCTGGAATTGTGAAAGCTGAATTGTCATGGACCTCAGGATATGAGTCTGAAAGTAACCTCAGATCCCTGCATTTGCATGAACAGTGCCTCCCATATAATTCAACTTTAATTATAAGAAAATGAACCCCTCTCTGCCATAGATCAGCAGGTGTCGATAACAATCAATACATCATTCTCCCTCTTCATAGTAAGCAAAGCACTCTTATCTCAAACAGTCCTCTTACCAGTCATGGAAAAGTTCCTAACAAGCTTCTCAATATAGGGCAACTATCCAAGTTCAACACACTTTCCCAAGTCCAACATCTTCAGTATCTGATTACCAGGAAAATCTGCTTCAAATGGCAGAAAGGTACCCATGATTAACCTTCTATATTTACTGGTACGCAGGTGGTAGATGCAAATGATTAAATTCTAACAAAGCTCAATTATGGATGCCGTTAAACTGCAAGAAATACCATCGAGTGACATCCTGAACAATATCTGTTGGCCCTGATTCCTAGTCCCCTGAATGCTAAGGACTCCTTTCCATTTCAGTTTACTCATTTGTTCCGTTAATCATGCTTTTGTCTAGCTCAAAAGCTTCACCATCACTTTTGAAAATTTGACATAAATAAGGTAGGGAATCGTCCTCCATTAGCAATGACATTGACATTGACATTGACTCGCTCTTTATAAGATCAGAGCTCAATGCTGTTTCATCATCTCCTTCATACTTAATAAAGCACTTCCAATCTCCACATGGGCATTGCTCCCACCGATCCATGTGTTATTCGATGGATTCATGGCCAGTAGAAATTCTAACTTGCAGAACTTTATGCTCTGCTGAGTTGCTGTGGAAACATAAGACGAGTGATAAAAAGATGTTAAAACCTATGTTCTTGAAGATAAGGCTTCAAGCTGTGAAATGGTGAAAAAAAAGGAAAAATAATCTCTAGCATAGGCCCAAAACTAAGATCATTGGCATCTCAAAACAAGCTCAGCATAAGAAATGATCTAGCAGTTGAATAAATGTGAAAAAATAACAAGAATAGAAATATACTTCGAAAAAAATTAGACCTTCAAGAACTTCACATGCTGTGTCCTTTTTGTTGATGCCATATTCCTCGTCATCTCTGCAAAAATTATGTGAAAAAAATAATTTCGCAAAGTCAAATCAAGGCCACCTCCATTTGGTATCAGGTTTGTTGATCTTCTATATCTGTAACTTTGCCAGTCACCAGTAATCCCCACATGAACAATTACCATCCTCAAAATGATGAAACCTATTTGAATCTCGTAACACTATTTGACGACCAACAACTTTTGCTATGTACTTAAACGCAGAGTGGCAGTCACCACAAATCCTAAGGTTTTTCATTATCCTAATTGGCAACCCTGAATTGCGAGTGAGAACAAAAGCAATTGCAAGTTTCTCACTGTGATAGCTCAGGAGTTCTTCTTTACTCTCTGGTTCAAGATCATATAGTGCAAATTTTGTCTGAGGCACATATCCTGCATCCCTAATCCTTCTGTTAAGTTCCTTGAGTTTTTCATAAATTAGGTCTCTTTCTGGGTGCAACTTGTCTCCAGCCACAAATACATGGACCCCATCCTTCATAGTTACCCAACTACATCCAGCTTCCTTCTTCACTGCTGCCTCTCTCATTCCCCGCCTAGCCTTTGCCATGTCTTCCCACTTCCCTCCTGAGGCATACATGTTAGAAAGAAGAACATAATTTACAGCATTTTGAGGTTCCATATCCATAAGAATTTCAGCAGCCCTCCTACCCAATTCAGTCTTGCGACCATTTACTCGACAGCAGGCACCTAACACTGTCCGCCAAATGAGAATATTAGGTTTCATTGGCATTGTATTAATGAAGTTCTCCATCTTATCAAGTTCACCTGCCCGTCCAAGGAGATCAACCATACATGAATAATGCTCAATCCGAGGCGTTAATCCATATACTTCAGTCATGGACTTGAAATGCTCAAACCCTTCATCAACCAAACCAACATGACTACATGCTGAAAGAACCCCAACAAAGGTGACATGATCTGGTACTTGATCACCAAGCTTCATTTGTGCAAAAAGTTTCAAAGCCACATCTCCATGCCCATGACGTGCATAGCCTGAAATCATTGAGTTCCAAGAGTACAGATTCCTCACAGGCATTGATTCAAAAAATCTTGATGCATAATCTATTCTTCCACATTTTGAGTACATATCGACGAGCGCACTCCCAACCACAACATCAGATTCTAAACAAGCTCTTATTGCACATGCATGAGCTTCCATGCCACGCTCTAATGTTGCAACTGAGGCACAAGCACTAAGAACAGTGGCAAAGGTGAAACAGTCCAATCTTTGACCCCTCTGCATCATGAACCAGACCAAATCCACAGCCTTGGACAAGAAATCGTTATGTATGTATCCGGAAATCATGGAATTCCAACTAACTTCATCTCTCCTATCAGACATTTCAGAGAAAATTTTCTCACAGTAATCCATATTTCCACACCTTCCATAGCAAGCTAGAAGTGCATTCTCAATAGCACTGTCATCTCCAATGTGGTATTTCAGCACTAGTGCATGTATCTGCTGGCTCAATCCACTCTGGGAAAGAATTGATACAGCCGCAAGAATATTTATGAAAGTTACTCTGTTAAGTTTCCATCCAGCTCGCATCATCTCCAAGAAAAATTCTACAGCTTCAAAAGCTGATTCTTCTGAATCAGCTAAAGCCCCAATAAGAGTATTCCAAGATACATGATCAACCTGGGGCATTAAGGAGAAAACTTTATAGCACTCAGATAGACATCCAGTTTCAGAAAGTAATGCAAGAAGGGCATTTGAAACTGAAACATCTAAATCAAGTCCCAATTTAAGCCCTTCACTCTGTAACTGTTGGCCTGTTGTGATCCATCCCAAGCTTGCACATGAACTTAAAGTGCTTATCAATGTAAAATTTGTGGGTACCAATCCAGTTCTCCTCATTTTATGGTAGCATTTGACTGCATCTTCAAAACACTCATTCTGGTCGAGACCAGAAATTATTGAATTCCATGAGACTGCATCTCTATCAGCCATAAGCCTAAATACTGATCTAGCATCATCAATTGCACCACATTTAGCATACATATTAATAAGCCCATTTCCAAAAGAAACCTTGTTGTCATTTAATCCAGTCCGGATTGCATATCCATGAACCTCTCTGCCCTTTCTTCTCCCTACCTCCAACAAAGTAAAGTTAGCAAATGCACTCAATAAAATCACATATGAGTCAAGATTTACATCAACCAAGTTTCTCATTTTCATGAAAACTTCAGCAGCTTCTTCTCCACATCTCTGCCTCACCAATCCAACCATTAAGCCATTCATAGAGACAGCATTTCTCATACTCATCTGCTCAAAAATCTTCTTGGCATAGTCAAACAATCCAAACCTCGAAAATCCATTAACTAAAGCACTGCCTACATACACATCCAAGAGTAAACCAGATTTCTTAACTCTTGCAAGCATCTGTTCCAACAACTGTGAACTAGATTCAGTGGCAGAACCAGATGCAGTTATTAAACTACCAAATGTATACGCATTAGGTTCAAAACTGAACCCAGATTGTTCTCTTCGCATGTTTGAGAATATTTCAAACGCATACACTGGATATCCTCTTTGTGAATAAACTGATATTATAGAATTACATGATATCGAATTTCTAATCTTTATCCCATCAAAAACACGACGAGCATATTCAACAGAACCCCAATTATTTCCATACATTGATATCAACACATTTGACAAAACCACATCATTTGCATAGGGAGACTTCAAAATCAACCCATGAATTTGCATACCAAGTTTAAGCTCCTGACAAGCTTTTAAAGCAGCACCAAAAGCAAAACAATTAGGCAAAAAACCTTCCAAAATCATCTCTTTAAAAATCCCACATGCCTCATCAGGCATCCCATTATTATTATACCCAGAAATCAAACACGCCCAAGTAACAGAATTCCTCTCAGGCATTTCATCAAACAAATTACGAGCCGAGTCCAAATCACCACTTCTAACATAAGCATTGATAAGGGTATTGCTTAAAAACAAATCAGAATCAAACCCATATTTAAAAATCTTCAAATGAAACTGTTTAGACTCATTTGAGCAACAACAATGCCTATACGTGTGGACTAAATCTTCATACAACTCAAACGAACTCCAACCCGAAACATGTGTTTGTGTCCGAGTAGGTTTCGTTATTAAATAAGATTGAGATGTTCTGTAATGATTAACTAAATCCTGTAATGGGATTAGAGCAGGAGAGTGTTCGTTAAAAGGACTAATGCCAGAGCGTTTAAAGAGAAGAGTGTCGATGTTTTTGTGCTGTGGTGGTGGTGGTGGTGATGGTGGTAAAGAAGGTGAAGCAGCATGTTTAATGAAGGAACGATTTGACACGTAAGAGACTCGTTTTTTGGTGTTGGAGGTGAAGCAACTTCGAAACATGGCGGGGTTTGAGTAAAATCTGCAAAAATCATGACGACGATGCAGTTCAAGCGATGTCAATTACAGAGCAGAAAAAAAGCATTTTTAGGCCAAATGGCATTGTTTTATTCTTCTAAAATTTTTTAATGATTGAGTAATTGCACATTTAAATTTAAAATTTCATTGGTCTATCATTTTTCAACAAGTTTCAATTCTTAAAACATTTAAAACAAGATGTTTCAAAAAAAAAATATTTAAAACAAGAATTAAGTACAAAAAAAATTAAGGAATTTTTTTGTATGAACTCTACATATTTTTTTAGTATTTTTAAAATTTTAATAATAAATTAAGTAATTTTTTATGTTTAACATATGATTAAATTAATTTCACATTTATAATATTCTTTTGCTAAATGGGCATCACAACTAATTTTTTTAAGTAATTAAAAATAAAAATTAATTGAGCTAGGTACAATTTTACTGTCTTAACAAATTAATTTTAATTTTAGTAATACTTTTTGTTTAGTCAAATAGTGAGTTTCAATAAATTTTTAATGAGTTAGCCAATTAATTTCTATTTTATTTAATTATTGAATAAATTCTAGTGCCAATTCAACAGAAAAAAAATATTATAGACAGAAAATTTGAAGCTAATTTGGTAAAATTTTAAAATTGAAAAAAATATCATTTTATTACTAAAATTTAAAAATAAAAAATTATGCTAAAGTTAAAAAAAATAAATTCAGCATTTGTTTCTTCTTTTTTTATATATATATAATTAAGGCAAAAAGATATGTTCTAGAAAATTTTTTTAAAAAAATCTTATAACAATAAAAAAAATAAATATAAAATAAATTAAACTTAAGGTTAAATTGTGGATATGTAAATGATAAGTCATTGAAACTTTAAAAGTACCGATATGCATTTGGATATGTTTTTAAATATTTATAGTTTTACCAACAATACTCAGGAGTCAGGACCATTTGGCAAGAGCTGTCATTTAAGTAATATCTTAAATTTAAGTCATAATATATAAAATCTTATTAAAATTAGTTGTTAAAAAATATTTACCTTCATTATACTCATGTTATCGAACTAAATTAATTAAAGTAATATATATAATGTAATGGAAAATATAAATGATAATTTAAATTCTAAATTTTATATAATTCTAAAATATTGTTCAGTCATTACAACAGTAATTTTCACTCAAATTTTAATATTTCAATTTGAAACTCAAATAATATCTTTTAAAATGTTATTTCAATATTCATGAGAGAAGAAGATGAACTTTAAAATTTACAATGAAAAAATAAATATCCACAAAATAGTTAATAACCATAACCTCTAATCCTCTATCAAGTTGGCTTCATTTGTAAATCAACATTAGCTAAAAGATTGAATGATGCATCCATATTTTTTTTTAACGAAACTAATCTTAGCATTTGCTTACAATTTTTAATAATCTAATTGCCCTTTAATCTTGCTAATCATCTTTTCCTAGGAATAACTTGAAAAAATAAAAGTCAGAAACTACTTCAATAGGGCCATTGTGACCATATTAATTATGAAATCCAGTCACATTCTCCAGGAAATTTAACAAGATCATAATCTATGAAATTATCACCACCATCTAATGAGAAATTGCCACTGCCAAATGTCACATAATTGACTGGATCAGGAAGATGAACCTTTGCCAAAAGGCCCAACAAATGATCATTTTGTTCTTGCAACTCCAAGACTTGA
Organism: Macaranga tanarius; assembly: GCA_949673435.1. Taxonomy (NCBI): domain Eukaryota; kingdom Viridiplantae; phylum Streptophyta; class Magnoliopsida; order Malpighiales; family Euphorbiaceae; genus Macaranga; species Macaranga tanarius. The sequence goes on along the minus strand of CATIWO010771247.1, from coordinate 16,399 downwards.
GATCTTACAGTTTCCACTTGCATATTCAATTCTTGGACCATCTTCTGCAAGTGAAAAATAGTTCCTGTACAACCATAAACAGGATCTCTAAGCCTTGCTCTTGCTTCATAAATTATTGCCTTCACTGCATCTTCCCTTTTAGCTTCCTCCACCATCTGATTCACAAGCCATAAAACCATAGTCTTATCATCTTAATTATAATCCAAGAAAGTAAATGTGCATGAGAGTTAAACATATGACAAGCTGTTAGCACAACACAAGCAAATTAATATAGGCACTGGCACGGCTCAATTCAAATTAGTTCGAGTTCTTGTGGTTACTAGATACTGGAGGCAGTTATGTTAAATATATACACATATTGTTCAACCTTACCTGAATCATTTTGATAACATTGCTAGCACCAAAAACCTTATGAACACCAGCAAATTTTTCAATTTCTTGGCTTGGGAAATATGGGGCAAGTACGCAATTGTCGTCACATCTTCTACGTAGCATTTTGCAAGCAGCACAGGGTTGATGGCACCTGCCTCTTGCCAATACTTGAGAAGCCATAAGTACAAAAGGTTGCCAAGAACTTTGTTTTTTTTTAAGGTATACAAGTGCCTTAGCTACTAAGTATATATGCATATACATGTAATATTCATACAAGTGTCTTATATAGAAAAAAGGTTGCTAAAAATTCAAAGATTTAGTGCAAGAAGACAAGTGGAGGCGGGCGAATTTAAGGATAAGTGTTGAAAAATGTGTGATACTTAGCTATTGTTGCAGTGGACCTAACAGCAGTAATTTTCTTGAACTAGCTATTTGATTTTGGTCCCTCTCTATGAGCTCACAGGCGCCAATTAAAATTGGAGTTTTAGATTGTATTTGGTTTAAATGAAGAAATTCATTTGTAAATTTAAATTTGTGTGTTTGATTCAAATCAATATTTGATAGAATTTATTTTCAATTCTAATATTTTCATTTTGTGGAATTGAACATTATTAATTCAAATTCTTAAAAAAGTGTGAAGATTTCTAAATGAATTCCACAATTTTAAAACTATACTTTTATAAAGTCATATTATTTTAATTTTCAAATTCTATCTTTATCTTTCCTCTTATTTTTTTTACTGCATTGTTTTTTAACTAATAATATATTTTAACTGTATTTTTTAACTCAAAAATAAAATGAGTTGCAGAAAAGAAATTAATTTTTAACTATATTAACTATATTGTTTAATTTATATAACTATATATATATGTTGTTAATAAGAAAAAAAACTGACGACAACTCTAAAAAAGACAATATATTAGACACTATACTTCAATTCAGTACTTGATTGCTGCTCTTTTTTTTTTTTTCCTTTTTTTTTTTTCTTTTTTTTACATTTACATTTTTTTTTACCCACAATTTGACCTTTGGAAGCGCATGTTGTTAGCTATGAATTTTTGATCCATTTTCAAGAGTTTAAATTTTGTAATCATCATGAGTCAAATATATCTTAAAAATACTTTTCTTTTAATTTTTAACTCCAATTAAATCTTAAAAAAATATGAAACTAAAAAAATATTATATAAAAATGTAAATATAAAACAAAAAAAAATAAATGTGAATATGAAACTGAAAAAATATAAAACTAAAAAAAATTTTAAAAAATATAATCTATTTAAAAGGGTATTTTTGACTAAAATTAAAAATTAACTTAAATTTTAGATTCACACCAAACACAAAATGATAAAATATGAAATTCATTTCAAATGACCAAACATATTGCATTAATAAAAATTCATTTGAAAATGAATTCTATTTGAAATTCATTTGAAAATGAAATGAATTACTTAGTGGAATTGAACCAAACATAGGCTTAGTATATACAATTTCGTTAATTAGTTGTTGAGAGACTTTTACTGTTCTTATAGTTTATTTAAATAAAACTGAATTAGGTATAATCTAATAGACTTCGAATTATCAGTTTTTAAACAAAAAGAAAATTAGGAAAAAAATGAACTCACAAGTCACGAGTCAAACTCTTGAATTCTACAATTTCTTGATGTTCAATTCTCACGTGTTTTTAAATCATACTATATTGTTCTATTCCAGTATTGATTGCCTGCTAGACGCTAGCTATACAGAAGCCAAAAATTTGCAGTAAGGTCCAAAATTAATTGTAAATGTTGGACGAGCAATAGTTGCACTGTGCAGCGAGTCCAATAATTTTAGACCATAGTATACACAAGTAGCGATCATGAGCGGTTGATTTTGTTTTGACTTGGTCGTACTCCACCCGTTTTGGCAATTTTACCTGTAGAGGCTAAGACCGGTGAGTCTTACATGATGCCTGTACACGTATATAGTACAAGATTTAAAATTATTCCATGGAAATAACATGGAGGTCTAATTGTAGAATTGACTGGAATTTAGTGAACTTTTAGTTACTGTTTCTAATGCGGGAAATTTATGTTCTTTAACAATGTGCACCTGCTGGGTTTTTGAAGTTTTCAATCAAAGCATGAAACATACTTCCCTTGAATTTATTCTCATCCTTTCTACTCAAGCACCTTAAATGTGAAAATTATGTCCTAATTTTTTGCTCTCTTATACTTCAAAACTTTACAGATAAAGGAGCTGTCGACATCAAACACATAATTAGACACTCTATAATTAGATACTGGATTACTGAATTATTAACTTAACGGCTAAAATATTAATTTTTAATTAATTACTTTTTTTCTGTATAACATTGAGAAATAAAAAATGAATGCAAATATTGTATTTATTTTTAAAAAAATATTAAGAACTAATTTATGATCTCGTGCATTACGAGGTAGGTACTTGATCAACAACTAGGCTTCTAAACCAAATGAGTGTTCATTTTTGTACATATACTATCAAAGATACTGCTCAATTTGACATTGTTTCTTCACTAACTCTGTTCAAGATGAAGTGAAACAAGTTCTGAGTAACTAATGCATTTATTTTCCTAGCACATGTAGAATCCTTTTCTCCATGCCCACGTAAAGTTTTCGTAGGCATTTTGAATTTTCAGTACATATATGGCTAACTTCCTCTGCTTTTTGAATAAGAAGCATCAAGTATAAACCTGTTTTATTTTTAAAAGGTCCCTAGTCTATAATTGAAGTAATTACACTATTAATGTTTGAACTTTTTCAATTCTAATAATTTAATGTTTCAACCATTGTTCAAAGAAATTTAATGTTTCAACCTTTTCTTTAATAAATACATATGTAAATTTATTTAGAAAATTATTTTTGAATTGCCAATTAATTAATGTTATGAAATAGAAATTAGTCCGTCAATTTACACGTGCTTCATTATAAAATAAATTTAATTTAATTAACAATTAAAATACACATATGTCATTTAAACACAAAATCAAGTTTTTTTGTGTTTTTAGCCCCTCAGCTAACGTTTCAAACAAATGAAGTTAACACCGTCAGTGTAGTGTTTGCGTGGATGTCTACTGGTCAAAATACCTTTTGTATACTGCTCCACTCCTTTTTCTTCACGTTGTTGCCTTTCGTGAAGCAGAAGAGAGATTCAAATGTGACCGCCATCGCCATGGCAACCAACGCAACCACCCATTTTTATAAACCTTCCTTCCTTATTCTTGGTCCATTGTCTCTTGTCCCTTTCACCTACTCTTTTTTTTAATTCTCTTTTCCTACTATTTTGAGCTTCATTGACCTCTGAAGAAGCCATTGTATGTTAATTGGGATTCATAATTCTATTTCAATTTTTTATTTTGCTTAGTTTTATGTGCAGTAAGCCAGTAACTATTTTGATTGCGCAATTATAGAATTGGGATTGAAGAAAATTGGTCTCTGCTTCTTCAACTAAAATTTCTTATTTTGTTCATCTCCAAATTAGAAACCTAGAATTTTAATTGAATTAGATGCTAGGCACTTTTTGCACTGATATGGCTTTTGAATGATTAACACAAGGGAAAATTTTTGTGCTAGCAAATCTGTTAACGAACCCATCACCATCTTCAGTTGCTTCCTCTCGTCTCTTCGTCTTGGCGGTGGTGCCGCTGCTCTGCCACCCAATAATGACCACTCATATATATATATATATACCCTATACTAAACACTTAATCAAATGGTTGAATGTAATGGCAGAATATTCACAAATCCTAAAAAAAACTATGAAATGTAAGTATGCACCGGTGGGGCTTCCGTTGGTTGCATGATAAATAAGCACTCGCCAATTTCTGCATCTGCACCATAAAATTTTAGTGTCCCACCCAACATGCCTCCCGACGGCCATGGACTCAATGAAAGGTTGTGCACTTGGTTCAACAGTCGCCTGATATTTACTTTAATAGATTTTTATAAGTTTGATAGCACGGTCACAGGTTTGGTAAGTTATTGCTCAAATTCACGCACTGGACACATTCTTATGTAGCATTTTGGCAAATCCAACTGTACACTTGAAGCTTTTGCATTGAGTAATCTCCTCAGAGATTACCTTTCTTCCTCAATGAATCTCAATCACTTTCTTTTATCACTCTTAGCGATATGGGCAATCCAAGAATCATAATCTTTTCAGCACTTGTCCCTTTTGCTGGTTCAGTTGGAGCAAGACAAGCTCTTGCTATTCGTTCTTGGCTTGCTTTATCACCTCAAGTTACCGCTATTCTTTTTAATCAAGACCCCTCTGCTGTTCCTATTGCTTCTGCTTTTCATTCTCGAGTTTTGGTTGATTCCAGTATTGATTTTACGTAAGCCTTCATTTTCTTGCTTTTTGTATTGAATGTGTTAATTTTTCTTTGTTTGTTCTGTGCTTGTTAGCAAGACTTGAGAAGATAAAATTCCATAAGTTCTCGAGATCAGCAATGGCAGAGGATGTCTTATACATCATAAATTGAGGCGTTGGGAGAAGGTGTTTGTGGGGGTGGTGGGTTATTGGATGAAAGTAAAGAGACGTGGAGGTTTGTGGCATGGTGGGATAAGAAGTTTTGTCTTTTTAACATTGAGTGATGATAGGTATTTCGGTCCGAGATTGTCTTTCACCGAGAAAATTACCGGTTTCGTCCGTATAATTGGGGGGTTAAAATGTAATTTTACATGTAAAATTACCATTGTACTCTTAAAAAAATTTTTTTCTCCGAGGACAAATCTGTAATTGTCTCTGTCCGAGACACATTGTGCACAGAGACATGCAGCTTTTTCCATTTTTTATACTGTGGGCCCATTTTCCTTTGCCACATTAGCTTGATATAAACTCTGTTAATTTTCAAATTATATACCGTTATAAGAGGGGCTAAAAGTACATAAAAAAATTTAATTTTGTGCCTAATTGGTTCAAAAAAAAATGTAAGAGGCATATATGCTCCTTAGTATAAACATTAAGGGCAGAAATGCACCTTTGCCCTTAATAAAATTGTATCATCGTATTGTAGAATAAAAATATTTTTCTTTATTATAATGTAAAATTAAGTTTTCAAATAGTGCTTATAAATTTTTTTTTTTTTTTTTTACAATAACAATAATTTCATTCATACAAACCAACAATATATCGATAAAAACATTGATATAAATCCGCTAAAAATCATTAAATGATGAAACTATGAAATATTCACATCTCCAAGGATAATAACATAATAAATCAGCTTAAAACCTACACATTTAAAAATTTTATAATGACCAGAATACCTATGACTCTAGTACTGAAACATACTAACGACCATAATCGGATCTGATATCTCTGTTAAATCAAATATGTTTTGTTTATCTAAATTGCCCACCACTTATTTTAGAATTTATTTGATAAAAAAGATGTATAGAGGGTTAATTTTAGGCCAAAAAAGACCAATGAAAAGTAAAAAGAAAAAAAAGAGAAAAATTAGAGAGGAAATGAGAGAGGGAGGTTAGGGTTTAATTTCCCATTAATACTTCCACTTTAAATAAACATAATAGTTCGAATAAAACTAAAAAAAATTAAATATTGGTTAATCCACAATTTTTTTGATCAACAAGACTTACTGTAGCAGTACGCTTATTCAGGCAATTACTGACTGGACAAGGCACTACTACATGCTTTTAAACCCCAAACCCCAACCACAACCCACCGATGTGGGATCCGAAGATCCAACCTGCTCCCACAGACTTCTGCTATGATTAGTATCAGGCAACGTGGGTTCACTCACATCAACCGAGCAAGTTTTTTTTTTTTTTTATCAACAAAACTTACTGTAGCAGTACACTTATCCAGACAATTATTGACTGGACAAGGCACTACTACATCCACAAGTGAGAGTGATTTGTTAAATATATTAAATTGTAATTTATTTATTTATTCACACAACCATATGTTATATAAAAAAATTGAACGCCAAATTATTAGAATGAAAAAAGTTTTAACACCAATTATATAATTATCCCTTATATAATCCACAGCTAAAAAAATAATAAAAAGATAAATACGAAATTTGATAATTATTTCAAATATGATTTTTTTTTTTTTTTTGGGCTCTCTCTCTCTCTCTCTGCTAACAAAACTAAAATTCACACATCAAAATAGCACATTTGGAAGAAGGAGTGCCAAACAAAATTTTATTTAAAAATAATTATAAAATTCATGGCTACATTTGAATGGTGATAATTCAATACCCACAAATGACATGGCCACTTGGGCATGTAAGTCATATGTTCTTTAGATAAGGTTATGTCTGAAACTGCAAATGTGCACTTCTCAAACTCAAAGGACATATGTATGGGAATGTGCAGAGATAACTCATAATAAGTTCTTTAAAAATGGCAGCCAAACTGGCTTTCTATTCTTCTTCTCTCATCACTCAAATACCTATCCTCCCTAACCTACCACCATCATCTCCTCTAACTTGTGCTCTTAGTTCACCAAAGAAAAGGGTTCATCATTTCAGAGTCCATGCTGTAGGTAAGTGATTATGATTCTTTTTATAAGAAAAGTCTTGTCTATTCCGAGTATATTGCATCTGACTGTTAGATTTGTAATATATAAATACGATGTTTTATTTTTATTGAGTGTAATACTGGAGCAGGCAAGAATTACTGGTTAAGTTTTGTATACTGAAGTGATGTAATTCAAGAAAAAGATTGTTTTTTTTATGCTCTCAGGTGGAGGAGATGGAGAAGTTAAGCCTAAAGGGAAGAAGAAATTTATAACAAGAGAAGAGGAACCTGAACAGTGAGAGTGTTCTGTTCTGATCTCTAAATTTTGATTGAATTTTGTTCTCTGCATTTCTTGAAAATTTATTAATGGTGAAGCTGAAAAATGCAGGTATTGGCAAACAGCAGGAGAAAGGGAAGGAGAGAACCCCATGAAGACACCTCTGCCTTATATCATCATCTTTGGCATGTCAACACCATTTGTGATCTTAGCCATTGCTTTTGCTAATGGTTGGATCAAGGTACCTGTCAGATGATTTGTTTAGAGATGCAGCAATTTTATAGAAGCTTAATGACACTGTTTGATTTGATTTGGTTCAGTTTTTTTATATGATGCAATCATTTCAGTTCCAAGACATATATAAGCACACGTATTTTGCACACTAATTCTGAATGTTCATCTAATGTTGATCATCTCCAGGTTTTTCTATAGCACATAACTAAAAATTTGGAAAAAGTTATGTATGCTACATCTACAATATTCTCTTAAGCAGTAGTTGAAATTCTTGAATGATATGATTTAAAGACTCAGAACTGTTATTGATTCAAGCACAAAACATCTTATGGAGCACCAGATTCATCAATAATGATTTTGATGAATTGAACAAGTAGATGTCAAATTTTAGGTACTCAGTTGGGCACCAGATTCATCAATAATGAACTTGCAACTCTCTATATTGATAGAGATTACTAAGATACAAGCAAATATTTAAAAATTGCAGGCCTAGAAACATTTTATTTAAATTATTAAGATGCATCTTGTTAAGAGCTCAGAGAGTGCAGAAGGGCAGCAAACACACATTGTCCAGTCTGCTGCATTCTACTTAAAAGATCAACAGCAAATTTCGTTCATCTTTGATGCCCTCCAAAGGGAGGGAGGAGATTACATATGCAAGCAAGAGTATAAAGAAATTATATCATATTCAAAATATATGGCAACCGAACAAGCAAATTTGCGGCGAAAATTTCCAACTTTCTCCTACTTTAACTTTTTCTTTTCTCTTGATTTACTGTTTCTTCTTAACAATATCTATTATGTCAAACAAATCCATATGTAGGATCTATGACATTAAAAGAATATGGTATTACTTTTCATCACCTTGACGGCTTGTATAGTACAACTGTCACATACTTCTGTTGGAAGCGATAGGTCGAGCCAAGAGCAACAGGCTGACCTCGAATGTTCTGAATATACAGATGGTTCAGCCCTGCATGCCGAGGCCTTGGCAGTGGTTGTTGACTTTCCATAGCAGATCTATTGTTCAACAATGTTAGTTGAAGTTGTGGGGGTATATCAGGAGGTTGCTTCCTGAAATCATCGTCGTCTAATGACTCATTGTTGTAGCTTGTTTCCGGGGATGAACGAGCTTCGAATTCAGATAAGCTTTCTGGAACTTCTGGAACATCTTCCTGTAACAGCAGATTGCAAATGAGCATAGAATTATCTGAAGGACACAAAGAAGGGCAATCATAATCTGGATGGATACGGATAATTGGTTGCATGCTTGTTATGTTAGAAACAACCATTTGATTAGCATCGTATAGATTCAATGGTGACTCTGTCGCTTTCACTTAGACTTTTAAGCCAAATGGCAAGAGAAATTAACTTAAAGGGCATCAGCAGCTGCTGGTTTTTGCCAGGACTATGAGCTAAATTAAGATGAAAACAGTTCAAAACAGATATTTTGACATGATGAAGGTAGCTTTCAATGTTTAACTTCCATAGAAATGCTGAATTACAAGCAGAACACAAACAACATCAGGAATCCGTGTAGCCATAGTAACTGTATCCAGCATGCAGCATGTAAATTGTGATATTGTAGAAGACGAATTGTAAAGAAGAATAATACACACTGGAATAAAGGAGGTTTTTGGTTCAGCCCTGCACATTCACTTGATTTATTGTTTAATTAACAAGGAGGATTGGGACCTTTCTGAAACAGGGTAGTTATTTTTTTTGTTGACAATTGAATTGGTGAAACAGTTTTGAGTCTCATTTATTCAACATGTTTCCAAATGGTGAAGAAGGCCAATCCCCTTAATTAGGATTGGCCTACCACAGATTCATGGTCTAGAGTCTTTCTGGGATTCCCCCATATCCCAGTTATGGCAGTAACTTCTGTTGAGAAATAAAAGGTCAGATCAGTAATAACTGCTTCAAGAAGAGGTTGAATTATGTCAGTAGTTAGTTGACAGGAACAACAGTCCCTTGGATGGTTGTCATGCCATCACATGATTCACATTCGCAAGTCAAAGAGACAGTGCTATTTATTTCAAAGACACGATTATCCTAAACATTGAACAACATGACATTTTGGTCATTCCATTAATGTTCTTTCTACAGCAATGCCAGAAATACTTTTCCAAGAGATTCTCTTTTATTTTTCTTCTTAAAATCTATCTTTATATAGGGTTTTAAAAAACCATTTTGTGAACGGTATGCTATTAACTTCAGTGTAAATCAGATTGTATCCAACTGAAATAACTGCTAGTACCATAAATTCTTAGAATAACTTTTGTTCAAATGAATAAATTTAAAAGCATATTGGTTAAAGAGTATCAATTTTGGATGCTAAAAATAAGGAACAAAGTCAGAAAAAATAAGTAAAATTTGAAAAACAAAAGGAAAATGAGTTGTTTACTTAGGCAATATATACCGTAGACCAAAATACTATCCATATATTTTTTTTTGTTTAAACCATCAGTATCTAGTGGGTTCTAACTAATTTAATTCGATCTGGATAGGACAATAAGAGCATCAAAGATCTTCCAGCAACTGCATACACCATGACTCGAATTGAAGATGTTGCTTAATCAAGAAGGGCTCTCTTGAATTGCTGGTGATTGTTAGTGAAACATTACTCATATTTAAAACCATGATGCACACGTGCGTTTTATGCAGGACTCAGCAAAAGGAACAATCTATTAGAATCAACCATTATATAGAAAGTGCAACCTTACCTGCACATCCAAAATATTGTATGCAATCCCGGATTCATCACATTCCCATGGCAAGTCTGGAGCGTACCTCAAATGTTCATCAACAATGAAGCGGTAGCGAAAAACACTTGAAGGAAGCATCTTCAAAATAACAAAATCTTTACCCGATTTATGCAAAGGCTCTCTGAGAAAAATAACAGATTATTTTCTACTTAAGACAGTAGCAATATAGCTTCTAACATCAAACATAAACGAAAACATAATTTGAATACCTTTTGTCCCAATTATCCCATGATCCAGTGACAGCAACTTTCTTGCCACCATAACTCCATGTTATCATCACAGCATTCAGTTTCCCACTGAATGCATCCTGAGAATCTGCTGTATTATGTGCCAATGCATAGTTCCGGGTATGCGCCATTTCAGCAGGCCCTGGTAAAGCAACCTGGATACGGAAATTTTGGCAAAAAATTTAAATCTTCACCAGGAAAATTTTATGTATTGCTATATTATACAGAAGGCACCTTGCAAGCAGTGCACTGAACCTGTTGGACAACCCCAAGTTCTGACTTGAAACACAACTCATAACATATAAATTATCAAACCGCTACTATTTAAAAGATCAAAGCCCAACCCAATACTAAGAAATCCTGAATAAAATAGAATTTCTAATGAGAATACAATTGCCAAATAATATCAAATGCTACATAATTAAGAAGTCCTCAAAAACTGAACTTCATAATTAAATTTTAAATCCTTAAAAATAGTCTTCCTTATTCCATCACAACATGACCACTCAATTCAACTCATTTAAGCTTCAGTCACGAATTTGTTGGAAGCAGTCTATGTTTCCTTATTAGAGTCCATTAAATGAACATGAGCTGTACATTCAAACATAAAGAAACTCGATTGTTTTTTTCTGGATTTACAGCACTCTTCACTTCAACTTCATTTCATCATACATGTAATTTATCTCAAAAGATAGATACATAAAATGCATTCAAGCCCACTTGATTATTGAGATAGTTAACATACAGCTCAAATATTAAGGAATAGAACAAATGAACAAAAACAATCCAGAGGTCAAATAACTGAGACAAACATAGTTTCATGTAACTGTATTAAAAAAAGAAAGTCAGACCTGTGGAGTAAAAAGGAGAGGAGGTTGCAGGTATCTCCTAGGGCTAATAGGAGGAGAGTGCACCATGGGCTCTGGCTCTACATAAGCACCCCTACCATGTCCATGTGTAGCAAACTCCATAACCTCCTGCTCATAACCCTTTCTTGAAGTGCCTTCACCGTCATTTTTGCCACTAGCATTGCCCATCCCTGATAAAATTGGAAGAAAATAATCAAAACCCAGATTTGGCCTTAATTATAGAAAAAAAAAAAAATCTTTTAAGCAAAACTTACTAAGAAAATTCTTTTTTTTAAAAAAAAAAAAAAAAATCACATCTTTATTATATAAAAGAGTTAAAACGAGAAAAGAAAGCAAACCAATAAACAGACCCTAGTGAGTGAGTGAGTGAGTGATAGACTGAGAGTCTGGTGAAACAAAGAAAGAAAGAAAGTAGCTTAGTGGGGTTTGGTGGACTTATACTAACTTACCCATCACTGCAAATAAGCAAAAGAAAGGAAGCAACACATAATTAACTCAAGAGAAAGAGGCAACAACAAACATTTTTCCTCCTTTTTTCGCTTGGCAGCTTTAATTTAAGTTATAGAGTTTTTGACTGATTGATTGATAGATTGGTGTGGTGGGTTTTTATTTTCTTTTGTAAAAAAAAAAAAAAGGAAAGTGCAATTTGTCCTCTCTATTTCTACAGTAACAGAGAGAAAACTTGTGTGAGTGCAAAGTGAATTTTATTCTCCAATGAGTTTGGAAGATCCTGTGGTGGACTAATGATGTTTGGTTTAAAAAGTGAATATTATAATAATAATAATATCAAATTGCATCACTTTTGTCTTCTTCTTTACAGTTCATACAGTTAACTAATGGAAACTTGCCATCTTTGCTTACTTTGTTTTGTTTATTGGTTTGTGTTTTGGAGTTTTTAATTTTATTGCCATTGGCCTTTTCTCTTGCCTGCTGTTGGTCATAACCAAAGGTCAGTTTCAAGCAGATATTATTTGAAAAATTGTTGTAAAATCACTTCTATATAATAATTTGTTATATATTAGAGATATAAAATTATTTTTTAGTTTTACCAATTTATTTTGTTATATATTAGAGATATAAAAATTTTTTTCAAAAATACCCCAGATATAGGGTGCATTTAATTTTTTATTTTTAAGAGGGAAATGATATTTGTATCGCAAATTACGATGCACTGTAGCTTTGCAACTTGTGACACAAACCGTTTCTCTTTGTATAATATTTAGTTTGACACGTATAATGGCATAAAACTCTTTTAATGAGTGTTTAATGTATGTTTTGATAGAATATGATAGTGATTTTTCTCCACGAATTAATACAATTTACCATATTATAGTATAATTTTTACTTAGTTCAAAAAGCAATTAATTACTTTAAATAGAATTAATTGCTTAGTTTAAAAAGTAATTAATTACTTTAACTTTTTATCAATTTGACGACTTAGAAAATAAAATAAATTTATTTTATTTAAAGCATAAAAAATATCTTATGGATTTCACCTTTGATTAATTTGTTGACTTGTAATTTCTTTTGTATCAAGTTGGTACACTGTTTTCCACAAATCAATACCTTGCCTTTTTTTTTTTTTTTTTTTTTTTTTTTTTTGTCATACTGAATATTGCATTCAATAAAAGGAGCTTACAATGATCATGCAAAGATTAGGAGAACAAACCTCCCATAGCAAGACATCCAAACGGGACTAACATTAAACACTAATTACTCCCTACCATATCTTGCCTTTTACAATCCAGATAAAAAATGATAAATTAATTCCTTTGATTATAAATAATAATATAAAAATACTTTATTAGTAATGAGTTTATTGTGATTTTCTTTTTTATAATTTTTTGCCTTGTTCTATAAAGAATATATACATACACACGCATATTATTAATTAGTTTCATGTATATGAATTTATTTAAGATAAAATTTGTATTGTTAACTTATTATCAATAATAAAATTTGTATTATTAGCTTATCATTAATTATTTTATCAATCATTAATATTTATTTTTGTAAAATTCAAACAGTTTTTTTATTGAGGGTTTATAATTTTAAAATTTAAGAACAATTCTTTTATTTTTTCTTCATAATCTTAATATGATAAACAAATAAAAGATAAGGTATTAACTCGTAATAAAATAAAACCCTATTGGCATAAAAAATTCAAACATTTGCGGTATTTTTAAATTTTATCCCAACTTTTTGATTTTGTCAAAATATCCCAATTTCATTAATTTTGGAAATTTTAGTACAAATAGATATTTTGTTAAAATTAAAAACAAAATGTTGATGTGGCATCCATAAAATGTCAAAATTATTCTTTACATTATAAAATTCATATAGGTCTATTGGCATAAAATCTAAACATTTGTGATTTTTGACAATTTCATCTCATTTCTAATTTTGAAAAAAAAAAATCAATTTAAAATCATTTGATCAAAATTAAATAAAAGATGTCGATGTGATAATTAAAAAATAAAATTTATATGTGATCAATTTTAAAATTTATGATTGATTATTATTTTAATAAAATTTTAAAAATTATATGTGTGTGTACTTGCGTGCATGTGCGTATTTTAATATGATAAATTTTCTTTGCATTTTAAAGATAGATATTTTTAACTATTTTTAATAAATAAGTATGAAATAATTAAAAATTAAAAATTATTTGAGGTAATAATTTTTTTTTTCTTTGCATTTTAAATATCGATATTTTTAACTATTTTTAAATAAATAATTATAAAATAATTAAAAATTTAAAATTATTTGGGGTAATAATTTTTATATTAAAAATAAATTAAAATTATTATAATGAGAATCATTCATAAATTTAACAATTTCTCAACAGTAAATTTAATTCTTTTTATTATTGTGTATATATTTTTATTTAATTTTGAATAATAATTATTTGTATTCATAACTTGGCTAAATTAAAATATTTTATCAAAATTTAAAAATTGAGATAAAATTGTCAATAGTTTCAAACGTTTGGATTTTTTTATATCAATAGATCATTATAAACTTAGAAAATTAAAAAAGGTAAATTGACATTTTATAATATGTCATGTCAATATTTTTATTCAATTATGACCGAAAAACTATTTCTGCTAAAATTATCAAATATTTGTTTAATCAAGATATTTTTGGCAAAATTAAAAGATTGGAATAAAACTGTAAAAAATTACAAACGTTTTGAATTTTTCTCACTAATAGACCTAAAATAAATCACAAGTCAAAAAATGGTGGAAGGTAACACCATAAGGTACCAACTTCTTTTTTACAAAAAATAAATAAATAAATAAAAATAATTTGAGGAAAATATTTGTTACCATGTTAGTATTTATGACAATCGTGAGTCAATTTATCCTTTTTTTTTTTTTTTTTTTTTTGTCTCATTATATAAGTGATAGGATACCAATTCGCTATAAAATAAACAATGAATCAGAAATTGATAAAAGATGAAACTGCAAATTTTTTTTATACAAAAAGTATTTCTATCATTTTTCTAAAAAACTTGCTCGGTCATGCAAAATTTATCATAAATTTTTCATACATCAGTCTTATATCAAAAGGTTGGCAAGTTTATTTGCTTTTTCATTTATGAACTAGTGCTTTGCAAATTAATTATCTAGTCTTGGTATGAATTATCTATCGATCAATTGAAGTGGACTGATATGGATATGCTGTGTAATACTAGCCGTGAGCTTACACAATTACTTAGGCAATATGTTATGTACGCTTCTGTCTCAAATGAATGAATTCTCCTTTATTGTGTTGACCAAAAAAAAAATTGAAGTGGACTGAGTATAATATGTAAAATCTGGCATATAATATCACCTGAATGTAAAATAAAAATAGTCTTATAAGTTTTTGTACCTTTAGTACATGTATTTATATTTTATCTCAACTTGTAAATTTTATTGCTACCGATTCAATTTTAAAAAAAAATTATTTCAGAAATTTTACTTTCTAATGCATTTTAATGTGTGAGAATCCACTCTTAAAATTGTTTAAAAAAGAATATATAATGTCCTTTTCATATAAATATGAAAAGTTATCTAAATTTTGTATTTCTTGGTTGATTGCCTTTGCCAATTCCATTTGGCGTGCCTAAATTGTTACCAACACATGCAAAAGCGTTGTTTTTTGTGCTGTTAAGTGAGTGTCGGGGCTCTCTTCTCCTTCTTTTGAATCTTTTCCTCTCTTCTCTCTCCTCAATGTAGTGGTTTAGAGGTTTTTAGGGTGATTTTGGCCAAAAATCATCCATTTTCTTTTTTTTTTTGTTATTTTTTGTTATTTTTCAGTTAAATAATTAATAGTTTGTTTAGATTTAAAGTTTGATCTCTATTTTATTCATTTATTGTGATATTTTTGATCTCTCTTAGTGAGAGATTTAAGAAGTTAAAAAGAAAGATTTGAATTTTTTAACTACATCCATGGAGAAGAAGAAGAAAACATAATTTTTCTTGAGGAAATTTTTGATTTGGCCTACCCAAAATTCAATATCCTCTGTTTAATTTGTAAAATAGGTTTTGCTATACCCATTATTTTGTTAAGGATGTTGAAATACTTCTCTAGCTTACCGATCGGAAGTCAAGTTTTTCTATTTCAAATTTTAGTCTGCATTATTGCCAGTTTACTTGCCCTTTATATGCGGTACTGAAATACCGATGTTAATGTGGCTGTTTTTATTTTTATTTTTATTTTTATGTTGTCTTCTTTTTTCTCTTAATGATGTATTTTATTATAGCAAGATCTTTTACTATAATTTGTACTATCTTGAGTTTTATGTCATAAGATCTTGTCATTTTTCTTATAGTATCTATTATTAATTAATGAAATATATTTCTACTTTTTGGTAAAAAAAAAAAAGTGAGTCGTCGGAACTAAAATTTCGGACGCAAATTCTCTTACATCAGTAACATAAAATTAGTGACAGTTTGATGATTAAGCATCGCATAGTTAGTGACACTTTTTTTTATATAAAGTCTCATAAATTAACTTCACAACATTAAGGGTGTGTTTGGTTCAATTCCACCAAGGAATTCATTTCATTTCCAAATGAATTCCCAATAGAATTCATTTCCAAATGAATTTTCATTAATGAAGTGTGTTTGGTTCAAATGAATAGTTTATAGAATTCATTTGA
>CATIWO010771187.1:0-12508 GCA_949673435.1 Macaranga tanarius | reverse complement strand
AAATAGCATGATATGTTATGTTATTTTAATAAAAATAATTTAATAATTTGAAATTATTTTCTTCTAAAATTAGAAACTATTTAACAGTGTTTGATAAAAATTTTAAACTATACTAATAAAAAATTAAACTATAATTATTTTGAAACGGAAAGTATAGTATTATATTAATATAAAATATTAATTAAACTAATAAAATTAATTTAATATGACTCATCTTATAGAAGAATGGAAGAGAGGAATTATAGAGAGATTAGTTAGAACTTTTTTTGTTTTTCACACACATATAACACAACATACATATCTCATACATACCTACAAATATACATAATATATAAACACAAAAGATTATTATCATTCAATCATATCATAAAAGGGAAAATGTATAAAATCCCCTCCCCCCCTAACATTTAGCCTAAGTGCAAATATGCCACAAACGTTTGTCGAGATACAAAAAGTCTCTTAACGTTATGAAAAAGGGTACAGATACGCCCCTCCTACAGACGCCGTTTATCAAAGGGGCGTATTTGTACCCTTTTCATAACGTTAAAAGACTTTTTGTACCTCGATAAACTTTAGTGGCATATTTGCACTTAGGGCTAAATGATAGAGGTTTTTTTTTTTTTTTGTACCTTTTCCCAAAAAAGAAATATGAAACTAAGTAGAGGAAAAAGAGGCCGAAGTGGCCAGTAACCCTAGAAAGTATGGGCTTTTTACTATTTGAAGGGAAAAAAGGAAAATATTTCCTTCTTTTATGGTGGTTTGGTAATTTTCTCCGATTTTGTGATGCAGTTTCCCATGCCATACAAGTTTGACAGGCAAAAAAGTGTTTTTTCAAAAAAAAAAAAAAAAAAAAAAAGTGCAACTCTGCTGTTGATTGACACAAACTCATTTCCCCAATTTAAATGGTGAAATGAGCATATAAACAATTGCAAAATAAATTTTTGCTCTATAAAAACAAATTTTCTTCATCAGTCTTTTAAGTTTATTTTTTTTTTTTTTTTTGTGGATTTTATGTAGTTGTTGCTAACTGACGGAATGTAGGTTTAAATTAAAAGTTAGAAAAAAGAAAAATTATCAAATTTAATTTATTTTTATTTTTCAATTTAAAAATTTTATATTTTTATTTTCACCTTTTTCTTTTGTATTTACTATTGAATATTGATCTCATTTTCTTACAAACATTTTTCTCTGCAATGTGGGTTTAAATTAAAAGTTAGACAAAAGAAAAATTATCAAATTTAATTTATTTTTATTTTTCAATTTAGAGCTTTTTATATTTTTATTTTCATCTTTTTCTTTTGTATTTACTATTGAATATTGAACTCATTTTCTTACAAATATTTTACCCTCTTATTGAATTAATAATAATAATAATAATAATAATAATAATAATAATAATAATAATAAAATAATAAAAACAATAAAACTTAAAATTTCAAATAACTTCAAATGTTTTATTATATTATTAAAGTTATTTCTATTATACAGAAAAATTGATCGAATATAAGTCTACATATAAAAATAATAAATTTTATACAAATATCATTGTAAATAAAAAGCTTTAAAAAATAAACATTGCATTTCGCCACTAGAAGCAACGAAAAGTTCTCTAAAAAATATTCGGCGAAATGAGTTTTGTCCCATTACAGCCCACGGTGCCACTCCTCTAACTACCGAAATAGTGCAAGTGGCAAAATGGGACTAATTACCTCATCAGCGAAAACTATCACAATGTGATAAATTCTTTCTAAATGACCATAAAACAGAAATTTTTACAAAAAAAAAAAAAAACTATTAAAACAGATTTTTTTTAAAAAAAATATATTTTGCCACAGATTGATAAAAACCCTAGATTGTCTAGAGAATTTTAGTCAGAGATAAGAGGAAAGTAAAGTTAGAGAGAGATAGGGAACTCCGAGTGTTTTCTTTTTTTTGATAATAACAATAATTTTATTCATTCAAACCAGCAATATATCGATAAAAACATTGATATAAATCCGCTAAAAACCATTAAAGGATGAAACTGTGAAAAATTCACATTTCCAAGGTTAATAGCATAATAAATCGGCTCAAAACCTACACATTTAAAAATTCTAGAATGACTAGAATACCTATGATTCCAGTGTTGCAACATACTGACGACCATAATCGAATCTGATATATCTGTTGAATCGAATATGCCTTGTTTGTCTGAATTGCCCACACACACAAAAACGCCGCAACAAGACGGCAAAAACCAAACGCCGCAACAAGACGACGAAATCCAAACGCCGCAACAAGACGACGAAATCCAAACGCCGCAACAAGATGACGAAACCACAAAAATAAAAAAATAAACCTAAATCTATATGGAATAACCATTTATTTTAGAATTAAATTGATAAAAAAGATGTATAGAAGGGTGATTTTAGGCAAAAAAAAAGGCCAAAAATCACCATTCTCTGCTAATAAAGATGAAAACTAAGAAGAAGAAAAGAGAAAAATTTGAGAGAAAAAGAGAGAGGGAGGCTAGGGTTTTTTAGTTTATTTCCCCTTTTGGAACTCCGAGTGTTTATACAATTATTTTAACATATTGCATTTTTTTTTTTATCTATTGATATATTTAACTCTTTAAAAAATTCAGCTTAGTCCCTAATTTTCTGTCAAATTGTTATTTTTTATTTTTCACCAATTATTTCTTTGAAAATTTTTACAAATTAACTTATTAAAATTTTAATTATTTATTTTTATCTATTTATAAATATGCAATGTGTCAAAATAAATATTTAAAAACTTAATGTAAAAAACATAAAATACAGAGGATAAAGAATTCATTTTTCTTCTTTAGTATAGATATAATCTCTGTGTTCTTGGTATCTTTGTGCAATAGTTGGGTTTAAAGTATAATCATCATGAACTCTATTGAACTTTTATTCGATTCATATTAAAATTCTCTTCTGAATATTTATACATATGATGTGATAAAAACGATAAATATCATGCCCAGCTAAAATCCTATAAGCATAAAAAAAAATTATAAGAAGTTTGGAATTTTCAACTTCCAGATTATGTAATAAATTAGACTTTCCAAAAAATGTCTTTAAGTTCATAGTAAAAAAATTAGCTCTATATATAGTGGTTAAGATATAAATCTTTTCCATTACATTGTTTCTCTGTAAGATAAATTTTATCTCTTAGGATAATAACAGTATTCAAATAAAATTATTAAAAGCTCTTAATAAGCATTGAACGCTCGTTACCTTATAATGCTTGTTCATATGGGTTTTAAGAATTAGATGTTTGCTAGCTTAGTTAAGACTTGTGAGCTTTATTAGTCCAAGTATAACTCATTTGGAGCTGGGACCTTATTTGAACTCGAGTACTACCTCAAGGACAACGGTAAATGTTGTTAGTAGCAATATTTATGATTAATTGGGGTTTTTTTGGTAATTGTAACGGGCCATGGATGTCGCCACTCTTTTCCTTACCTTTTTTTTTTTTAACTTGGTCGTCTCGAGGACGACTTGGTGGTATAACTACAACTATTACAACTATCATCAACTATTACAAACATATATATATATATAGAGGGGGTGAGGCAAGCACATAAAGTGCTTGACTTGTATCCCCTAGGATTTGAGGTCTCATGGCCTCCGCCTAGACCAATTGGTCTAGGCTTCATAGGCTACCTTTATTGAGTTTTGAACCTTATCAAAGTTTGGGGTAATTTTCATTCACGGAACCCGACTTTTGGTTTAGGTACCACTAAAATACTCAACTTTCAAAATGTAACAATAAACTCTCTAACTTTTTATTACAATTGCAATATAGTGCTCAAGTCCATTTTCTGACTGATGATGATGACATGGAACTGACGTAATTACTGACGTGGACCTAAGAGTGATGATGTGGAGCTGACATAGGACCACATCAGATGCCACATCAGCCCTACCACCTCAGCCATACTTTTTACCCATCTTCTCTCTCTCCCCTCCCACCCTCATCCTCATCTTCTTCTGCCTAACCATAGCACTGACAAAAGGGAACCTCCATCACCAACACCTTCACAACACTTCAACTGCAATTTCTTGAGCTTGTTGAAACTTCTCCATAACCAACCAAAACCAGAATCATCCCTTTTAATCCCTGATAAATATAGACTCTCCAAACCCAATTCTGCATTAATTTCATCATTTAAACACAACCTAGATCAATAAAATATGCCTAGAAATAGGCAACCAAATTCTGCAGATCACCAACACCTAATTTTACAGATAATGCCTTCAAACAAGAAAAATAGGCAATCCAGTTCAAGAAAACAGGTCTAGAAATAAAAATAGTAAGAGAGGTGAAGCATTTGCCAGAATATATGCTCAATATCCATTGGCCAGAATTTCTTTTAATTGCAATTGAAATTAACCAAAATTCACAATTCATTTGATCCAATTGAAATCAAATTTCTTTTAAATCAGATCTTGATTACACAAATTTAATAATAATAATAATAATAATAGAAGACCTTGATGATTCATCGGAGATGTGGATGACGAAGACGACGTAGTTGGCAATATGATTATACTCTTTTTGTTAGCTTAGCTTCAGCTTCACTTTTGTAATAAGCTTCGATTCAAGATTTTTAGTTGTTTGAGCCTGAGAGCGGTGAAAAGTCAAAACGACCATGGTATCGTCCTCTTTCAATCTTGCAACGAAGATGTGAAATTCTCGCCAAATCTCATGAAAAAGCAATGGATTCTGCAACGAAGATGCTGAGAGATTTCTTTCAACCAGTGAAGCGCCTGAAGGTATCATCCTCTTCCGATCCTCCTAAAACCCAGCTGCATCTCTTCACCACCACTGCCTCCGCAGATTTTTCCTTCTCATCCCTCAATTTCCTATTTCTTTCTTGAAATCTGCTACTCAGTTTTAAGTCTTCATGCTAGGTTTTAAAAAATCCAAAATAAAGAAACCAGCAGCTGCTGTTGCAATTTAGTGCGTTGATTGAGGCTGAGGATGATCGGCTGAGGTAGGTGGCATATGATGGGTTGGGATTTTTTTTTTCAAAAAAATGATGTGGCACCACGTGGCGCTACATGGTACTTTTTGACCCACATCAGCCACTATGTAAGCACTACATCATCTACACCGGTAGAAAAATAAGTTTGGGCATTTTATTGGTATTTAAACAAAAGGTTGGAATGTGTATCATTACGTTTTAAAAGTTGGATATTTTAATGGTACCTAGATCAAAAGTTGGGTACCGTGAGTGAAAATTACCCCAAAGTTTGGGCATATATTATTTGAAATCACAAATCTTATTCATATATGATCATGAGCTTTATCATTGTTCATCTATGAAATTATATGCTTTATCAAAATTTAGGCATAGGTCATTTGACAATCATGAGTCTTGCCAATGATCGATCATGAATTTTTGAAAGTCATGAGTGTTGTCAATGCTTATGAATTTTAAAAATTCATGAGCTTGAACAAACTTCAAGCATATTTTATATGAAGACATAAGTCTTACCAAGACTCATTAGTTTTATTAATGTTTAATTATGAGCTAGTGAGCTTTGTCAAAGCTCGAGTATAGCTTATTTGAAAGTCATGAGTGTTATCAATGTTCATGAGGTTTATTATTACTCAATTATGAGTTTATAAGCTTGATCAAAGGTCTGACATATCTTTATACATGTAAGGACATGAGTTTTATTAGTACTCTAATTACAAGTTTAATCTTTATAAAGATTCAAATATATATTATATGAAGATATAAGTATCATCAGTACTGATGAACTTCATCAATGCTCAATTATGAGCTTGTGATCTTCATCAAAGTTGGATTATCAACTTACATTTTACCATAGTTCAAATAAATTATAACCATGAATTTTATCATAGCCTATTATAAATTATTAGCTTATTATAAACATAATATAAATATATATATACACACACACATAAAAGATCATGAAAATAGTGACAGAAAGTAACAAGGTTGGCGAGATTGGAAACTTAGTGACGAATCTAACGACATATATAAGAAGTCGTCGTTGATTCTTGGCTGGAATGGCACACTAAAAGTGTTGTGACAAATTCATGACAGAAAATTCATCGCTAATTAGCGACGGAAACTTCAATCCGTCACTAATTAGGTAGTCACTAATTAGCAACAGTTTGAATTTTCTGTCGCTAATCATCGACGATTACTTATAATCTGTCACTATTTTAATTAGCAACAAATTGAATTTTCTATCTCTAATTAGCAACGGTTACTCATAATCCGTCGCTATTTTTTGGAAGGCACGCAGAAATTTGAAAACCAACCCTAATTTTGTGACAGATTTTCATCGCTAAATTTTAATTACTTAGTTGCCTTCCTCTTCTTCTTTAATCGCAAAAATGAGAAGTAGCTTGAAAAGAAAAAAAAAGGTCCCCATCCCACCGCATCATTGACTCGCCAAGTCGTTAGCCATTGTCACCGGTCACCAAGTATGTTGGTCTTTTTTTTCTTTATTGCTCAATTTTAATTATATATTCTAACACAACTTTGTACTCCTAATTTTAGTTATAACACGTATCTAGTTGCCCTCATCAATTTTTTTTTTCAATTAGACTACAAGAGGTACGTATTTTATCTATAATTTTATATTTAGTAATATTTCTTTAGGGTTTATGGTGTTTATGTTAAAATAATTATTGAAAAAAATTTGTTTAGTTGTGAAAAAACAATAAATGTGAAAAAATATTTATTTAATTTTCATTTTATTTGTTTGAAGATAAATAAATTAATTTATATTTGTAAACTAATTTAGGGTTAACTTATTAATTTTGGATTAATTCTATATTTCTAATTTTAAAAAGTTAGTGTAATTATTATTTGGAAGTATTACATTTGTTGATATTTTAATAAAATATTTTACTTAATATACATATATAGTGAGAAAGTAATAATAATAATACTTATATAATTAAACAATGTTAATTTTTTGTATCATATCAAAAAAAATCTTGATTATGAACTTAGTAATCTACCTATTATTGCACATGAATAATTTCATTAATAATTGCAATGTTGGTTAATTATTCTCTACTAATTTTAATTTGATAATTTATTTATTATGAATTTGGGTGAAATGATATTGTTATTGCTAGTGTAGATATGCCCTAGGGCCATTCTTATATATTGACATTGTACTTTTATCCCTATAGTAATAAAATATTTATTTAAATTAAGTGTTAAGTTTATTTGAATATTTACCCTTTAGTATTATGTTGAATGAGTTTATTATCAAGAATTGATAATATGAGTGACAAACTCATTTGGTACATATACTATAAGTGTTTATAGTCGTTAGATTAATATAAGGGTAGTATTAATTCCTAGACTATCATCTCTGTCTATTTTCCTTGATCGGAATGTGATATCGATAGTGGGAGGTAGTGAGTCTCATGCTATTTGATATGAGATATCAGAATGGACATGTGGATACTTATGTGATGGGTAGATCGAACTGTGATGTAAGATTTGTGATTGCATAGAAATTCACTTTTGGCAATAATCACAATTTTGAACATAATAGTGCATCTGGTCTTTTGACCTGAGGCGACACAATCATCCACATATGGTTGTTAGAGTTTGTTACCGCTTATATACCTGTGCTAGCTATGTATGGGTATATGGCGTGTGGTGGCCTTAGTTGGTTGTATGTAGGGATGAGTGATCGGCCAAGATGGAATTCATTATCTGGAGTGAACCGGGATAAGATCTTATGCTATCTAAGTTATTCTTGATGAATTAGCACCTGGCAAGATCGAACTCGACTTACCCAAAAGAGTTTCAGTGCTAGAAAAGAGTTTCTAGTAGTAGTCGTATTTTATCGAGAATTGAACTGAAGATGAGGTCATATGATTGAGGCAATTAGAGTTTGACTAAACCGTGACTCTAGTCAATATCAGGATCTTGTAATGAAGGGACATATTATATGGTTTATATAGATCTACATATAACATTAATTTCTAATTGGGTAGTCGTGATATCTATGCTAGGGGTCACTCACGACTTATGGGAACTAAATGTGATTAAGTGAGATTTTTACATTTATTATGGAAAGCTGTTTCCATAATATTAAGTGTTAATATTATTTTTCATTGCCAATTAGACTTGAATCTAGTAAGTTACACACATAAGAGTTACACTAATGAGGATAATTATTGATTTAATTATTAATTAAAGAGTTTAATTAATTAATTAAATTAATTGAATTAGATTTGCACATGTGCGGGGATCTAGCATATCCCAAAATCTAAATTCAAAGGTTGGGACTAATTGTAATTAAATAAATATTATTTTGGACTTGATTTAATATGTGATATTAAGTTCAAGGACTAAATTAATATTTACCTCCAAATGGTAGTATGGATATAGGCCACGAGATGGACTATATGAATTATTAATAATGGATTAAAGTTGGGCTTTATTTAAAGAGCTTAAATAAGGGCCCATGAGTTGTCTTATTTAGTTTAGCGTGGGCCTTGTTTAAGTATTAGACAAGCCCATAACCTTAGCCCAACTCATTAAGGGTTAATGAAGTCAAAGGCTAAAGTCATCTTTATAACCAAACTAATCCCACTTATGATATAAAGCTATCCAGGCATATAGTTATAGTGTAAGACACTCAACCTATCATATGCATGTAGCTTGAGTGTGAGACACTCAAGCTAACACATGCATGTAATTTAAGTGTAAGACACTCAAGCTATCATCAAATTGATGTGTTTAAGTTAGTGGGTGGTGTAGAGACAATAGACTAATGCACATTTGAGAGACATTTTAATATTCTTACAAAAGAGAGAAAAGAGTTGATATCATCTTCTTCCTTCTTCTTCTAAGTGTAGAGGATAGAAAATATCACAAGTGTTGTGAACTCTCAAGACAAAAGCCATTATTGTACAAGAGTTGTACAAGTCTACATCCACCATCAATATCCATTAAAAGTTGCTAATAAGTCCTACACACATTCAAAGTTAGAGGAGTTCTAATAAGCATCTTTAGTCAAAGAAGAGAGGCTTGTGGGTAGTACTCCATCATCCTTAAAGATCTTCCTTGTGCAACTTATGTGTTTCATGCTAGAGGCTTCACATTTGGGGAGCTTAGAGCTTGTGGATCACAACAACCAAAGCTTATCGAGTGTGCTACAAACTTAGGAGTTTTATAAGTGTTA
This sequence comes from Macaranga tanarius, assembly GCA_949673435.1. Taxonomy (NCBI): domain Eukaryota; kingdom Viridiplantae; phylum Streptophyta; class Magnoliopsida; order Malpighiales; family Euphorbiaceae; genus Macaranga; species Macaranga tanarius. The sequence goes on along the minus strand of CATIWO010771187.1, from coordinate 3,305 downwards.
CTAAACTCTTAATTGGTAGGCTTTGTGACTTGGTTGTTAATTTAAAATATTGTCCATCATGCATGTTTTAGCTATGTATATTTTCTTGTGATGTGATCTTGGGCTAGGGTAAGATTCTAGTATTGATGCAAGAGTTGCATGTAATAAAAAATTTTAAAATTCTGTATGATTTTGATTGCTTTGAATCTTGATCCCTTTAAGTGGTATTAGAGCCTAAATCACAAGAATTATATGCTAAAACTTATGATAATTGTAAGTGTTTGATTATACATAATGTTAGTTGCAAGTGTTGTAACTATGTACATTGTTGGTATTATGGCATACAGGCGAAACACAGCCGTGTGTGCATTCTGCCTATTTTTACTAGGTGATACATGGTCGTGTACTAGTATACATAGGCGTGTATCATATTATTCCAGCAACTAGTATGTTGCACGGGCCATGTATCCTCTTGCACAATGCTAACAAAATGCATATTGGATAATATTTTACACATGTTTGCTTGTTATACGTACAAGGAATGATCACGAACTTAGTTTACATCTTATAGTTTGTAATAATAATTAATTTTATTATTATTCTCATACAATTACATGTAATTAAGTGTTAATTTTATAGATTTAGGATATAAATTATTTGCCTTGGTATGCCAAGGATTGAATGTAAATCACAAGAGTTGTGACTTGAAGATTGAAGAGTTCAATTTGATGGCCCATTCAACCTTTGGTGGCATGGATCAAGGCCCATGGTGATGGTGACAAAGGAGGCTTATGACATAAAGGCTTTTATTAGGCTAGACCTATTTGTAATTATTTTAAGAGTTAGAATAGGCATTAAAAAGGCCCATGATCACTCTTTATTTGTGCATCCATTTTGCATATGCAATGTATATATGTGATATATATGTTGTGGCATGTTATGTATGTATGTGATATATATATAGATGGATGATGGATACCATGTAATATATGTATGAGATATATATGTTATGAATAGATGGTATACAATATATGTATGAGATATATATATATTGTAAACCGACTCTTATACATATATTGTATACCGACTAATATGCAAAGTGAGACCTCAATTAAAGATCTAAAAATCTTTCAATCAAATTTAGGTTTAGGCTCTCCATTGGAGCAATAACTTGCATAGTTTTGCACTTGTATATATCGGCTATAGATATATAGAGGTACATATAAAGCCCAAAAGATTCAAGTAGTGTTATTGTTAAGCATGAGATGTTGTGGGTGTATGGATACACTATGGGCCAAGAATGGTAAATAGGTGTACTTGAGGTTTGTAGTGTTCAAATCCATACATTTCATTGATCTAATGATATGGACCTAACTAATGCCTAAGGATAATAATGGCAATTAGGTGTACCTGAGGCCCGTAACATTAGGAGCCGGATTAATGGAACCTCACATGAGATGTGATGGACAAGAGTTATCCACTTAATGAGAACTATTATTCCAAGAATAGCAATGTGTACCTGAGGGATAGTAGTGGCCCATTAAGAACTCTATTACCCATTAGAAATCCATCCAACAAGGGATTTCCGTTTCCTACTTAGAAGTGTAGGATTTGCTAAGTTAGTGGGAGACCATTATGATTAAAGACTAAATCTAATGGTAATTACAATAACATACAACTAATCAATCTTGTTACCTTTTGTAGAAATTAATAACGTGAGACCACAAGCCCACTTTCCATCATATTCGACCATAATAGGCTCACAATCCTAAATTTTATTGATTGGCTAATGAATCTAAAAGTTATTTTAGCTTCTGAGAAAATACTCTATGTATTAGAACAGAACCTCCCTAGACCCCTTATAAAAAATGCTTTCTAAGAGGAGCACGACACTCTTGAAAAATAGAAGGATCATGATATACAAGCACGTTGCATTTTATGGGCTTCCATGAGCATTGAGATCCATCAGCAATATGAGAAGTACACAAGTGCAAGGGAAATCCTACTACACCTACAAGAGTTGTTAGGTGAGCACAGTAGGATCGCTAGATATGAGATATCAAAGCAGTTGTTCTGTACTAAGATTGTAACACCCGCCCTTCTAACATACCTAATTATGATGTATGTATTGCATATCAAGCATTATGGATAGTGGACTACAGTTAAGTTTGGGAATGAGTATAAATGTAGAGAAGGACTAAATTGAAAAGGAAGTTTAGAGTGATTTCGAAGTTATGGGGTATTGTGTAATTTACCCAATTCAATAAGGAGCCTAAGAGGAATTATGGAGATATTTAGTTATAATTATCTAGTATTATTATTATTATTAGTCATTGGTGTTATTATTATTATTAGTATTAGTAATTAGTGATAATTATTAATGGAGGAAGACTTTAGGGGTAGACATATGAAGGCTTTTGATTGGTTTAAGTGTTTATATCTATATTTAATTGTATAGGTGACTGTATGGAATGTGTAAAGATTGAGAGGAAGGAAGAAAAGGGAATTTTTGAGAGGCTTTTGGAGATTTGATCATTTTCTACTCATCTAGCAAAATTTTGGGGTGCTATAGGAGATCTAGAAGTTATTGAAGCATTATTTGGGGCATTTACAAAGATAGAGGAGATACCAATCACTAAGAGAAACTTTACTTTTGAAGGGGTTGAAAGCACTCGAGGTAAGTAGTTATTGTTATATAATAAATGAGATGCAAGGATATGTAGCATTATCAATTAAATATTATTCTTGGTTTTGGAATTGATAAATTAAGCATTATATGTGAACAATAATGCTTGTGAAACATATCAAATAAATATATGGTGGACTTGGTTTGGAATATGTACTAGCATTGATAAGATATGCATGTGGATAAATTATGAATATTGAGTTGTGATACTACTACGGTATGTTACAACGTGATTAATATTTGCATACTAGAGTGAAGTTGATGTATTTGTTATGAGGTACATGTTGATGAAATTATTGTAAGGTATATGACTGAACATAGTAAACATGAAATGTGATGGTATTGAATTTGTGGTTGTAAGTGTACATGTATTGTGGACTTGAGTTGGCCCATTGGGTATAAATGATGTTATATTTATGTGTAACACCCGCCCAAATTATGACATATTTATAATTGTTTAAATTGATAAATTGAATTGAGTAAGAAGTATAGAAGGACGAGATTGTAAGGCTAGTAAAGGGCTTGTTTGTAGCAAAAATAAGTTTAAGTGCTGTAGAGTAAGAATAGTGAATCATTAAGGACCAAAGGGGATATTTGGCTATAAATATCACACTCTTTGGCTTTATCTTCTTCCTTCTTA